>JAGIQG010000034.1:7083051-7221785 GCA_024679065.1 Sphyrna mokarran
CAAGGCCAGAATGGAACCCGGGTTGCTGTGAGGTAGTAGTGCTAACTACTGTGCCACCGTGCTGTGCTAAATTGCTCCTTGAGGTCCCACGTTGCGTGGGTTAGATGGATTTGCCACGGTAAATGTGTGAAGTCACGGAAATAGGATGGGGGAGAGGTAAGACATTCTTTCAGAGGGTTGATATAGACTCGATGGGCCGAGTGGCCTCTTCTACACTGTAGGAATTCTATGAGATCAAAAGGTTGGTGGTTCATCTCAAGGGTAAACAGGGCATCTATGGCATGTGTAGTCTCTTTCAGCGTCACACAGCAAATCATATCACAATTATTCTGCTTCTAAATTAAGCTGATCCAACGGTTATATCTATTATGGTGAGTTTTGTTTGGGCTTGGGGGTAAGTTTTGGGGAGATGTGGGAGGAAAGCTTTTCACACGGAGGGTGATGGGTGCCTGGAACCCACTGCCAGTGGAGGTGGTAGAAGCAGGCATCTTGGTAACGCTTAAGGAATATTTTGGTAGACACATGAACAGAAGACAAACAGAGGGATAGAAAGCACGTCTCGGTGCAGGCTTGGTGGGCCAAAGGGCCTGTTCCTGTGTTAGATTGTTTTCTGTGGGAATTATATTTGGGTTGGGGACCTCAGGCACAATCTGTGTCTAGAGAAAGGACAGTCAGAAGTCTCACCAGGTTAAAGGTTAAAGTCCAACAGGTTTATTTGGTAGCACAAGCTTTTGGCGTCTCAGACTCCTTCTTTAGGTGAGTGAGGAGATGTGCTCACAAACACGTCATATGCAGACATCAATTTACAAGATAATGGTTGGAATGCGAGTCTTTACAGGTAATCAAGTCTTAAAGGTACAGACAATGTGAGTGCGGAGAGAGTTAAGCACAAGTTAAAGAGAAGTGTATTGTCTCCAGCCGGGACAGTTAGTGAGATTTTGCAAGCCTAGGCAAGTCATGGGGTTACAGATAGTGCGACATGAACCCAAGATCCTGGTTGAGGCCATCCTCATGTGTGCGAAACTTGGCTATCAGTGTTTGCTCAGTGATTTTGCATTGTCGTGTGTCGTGAAGGCCGCCTTGGAGAACGCTTACCCACAACTGCTGAAGTGTTCTCCAACTGAAGGGAACAATCCTGCCTGGTGATTGTCGAGCAGTCTTCATTCATCCATTAGTATAGCATCTGCACGCTCTCCCCAATGTACCATGCCTCAGGGTATCAGGCAGACAACATTGGCCGAATTGCAGGAGTATGTACCGTGTACCTGGTGGATGGTGTGCTCACGTCAGATATTGGCATCCGTGTCAATGATCCAGCATGTCTTGCAGAGGTTGTTTGGCGCCGTGGTCACTGTTCTCGTGAAAGCTGGGTAGTTTGCTGCGTACAATGGTCCGTTTCAACAATGGTTGTTTGATGGGAAGAAGTGGGGGTGTGGGGATGGCCATGTCTTCATTGATGACATGTTGAAGGCTCCAGAGAATATGTCGTAGCTTCTCCGCTGAGGGGATGTACTGGATGATGAGAGGTACTCTGTCCCTTGTTTGTCTTCTGAGGAGGTCGGCGCCGTTTTTCGCTGTGGCACGTCGGAACTGTTGATCAATGAGTGCCATATCTTGTTCTTATGAGGGCATCTTTCAATGTCTGTAGATGTCTGTCATGATCCTCCTCATCTGAGCAGATCCTCTGTAAATGGAGGGCTTGTCCGTAGGGGATGGCTTCTTTAATGTATTTAGGGCAGAAGCTGGAGAAGTGGAGAATCGTGAGATTATCCATGGTACAGTGAAGTGCTGAGATGACTGTTCTTATCGGAGATGCGTCCAAGAATGCAACCGATTCCGGACAGTGGTCTTTCTCCACAGTATGGAGAAAATCAGGGTGAAAACAGTCACAAGTGCGGCACGCAAGTGGCTCTTTAGTTCCTCAAGTCATATTGTGCCTCTACAAGCTAGCTCTCTTACCAGTTATTCATCCACCCTTTCTGAGCAGTCTGTAACCTGCTTTTATCCATAGCAGCCTCAGATGTACGAAGGCACCTGTCACAATTGCAGATCCTGTACCGTGCGGGACAGTAAGAAGTCTCACAACACCAGGTTAAAATCAAACGGTTTATTTGATAGCAAAATCCACCAGCTTTCAGCACCAAATAAACTTGCTGATTTTAACCTGGTGTTGTGAGACTGCTTAGCCTGTTTACCCCAGTCCAATGCTGGCAGCTCCACACTGTGTGGGATGGACAGGTGCTGCTTAAAGCAAAAACTCTGAGCACACATGGATCTCAGTGACAAGCTGTTACTTCGTGTTACCAAACCAGTGGGGTGTCTCTGACTGGTAGCTTTGAATAAACACCTTTACAGACACTGCCTCAGGCAGCAATCTGAGGACGCTGCTGTTTACTTTGGTAACTACTCAAGAGTTTAGAATATTTGATTTGATTTATAATTGCCGTGTGTATTAGCATACAGTGAAATGTATTGTTTCTTGCGCTATACAGACAGAGCATACCGTTCATCGAGAAAGAAAGGAGAAAATGTAGAATGTAGTGTTACAGTTATAACTGACTCTGGGTGAATCATCACTGAATATGCTGGAGCCAAAAAAAAGCAATGGGAGTCGGGAGGAATAAATTTAAAGAAACCAGAGTGAAAGTTGAAGTGGATGATACCACACTGGCATCAGTAGAAATGTTTGTGAATTTATTTATTTATCAGTGTCACAAGTCGGCTTACATTAACACTGCAGTGAAGTCACTATGAAAATCCCCGAGTTGCTGCACTCCGATGCCTGTTCGGCTACACTAAAGGAGAATTTAGCACGGCTAATGTACCTAACCAGCACATCCATAATGCAGAAGGAAACAGGAGCACCCGGAGGGAACCCACGCAGAGAATGTGCAGACTCCACACAGACAGTGATTCAAGCAGGGAATTGAACCTGAGTCCCAGCTGTAAGACCATGACGTGGAGACACTGGCGTTGGACTGGGGTAAACACAGTAAGAAGCCTCACAACATGAGGTTAAAGTCCAACAGGTTTATTTGGTAGCACAAGCCACTAGCTTTTGGAGCACTGCTCTTTCATCAGGTAAGTGGGAGTTCTGTTCACAAACAGGGCGTATAGAGACACAAACTCAATTTACAAAATAATTGTTGGAATGCGAATCTTTAAAAGTAATCAAATCTTAAAGGTACAGACAATGTGGGTGGAGAGAGGGTTAAACACAGGTTAAAGAGATGTGTATTGTCTCCAGCCAGGACAGTTAGTGAGATTTTGCAAGCCCAGACCAAATTGTGGGGGTTACAGATTTGTAACTTAAGATCCTGATTGAGCTGTCCTCATGTATGCAGAACTTGGTTATCAGTCTCTGCTCAGCAACTCTGTGTTGTTGTGTGGTGTGAAGGCCGCCTTGGAGAACACTTACCTGAAGATCAGAGGCCGAAGTCCATGATCGCTGAAGTGTACCCCAACAGGAAGAGAGCACTCTTGCCCGGTAATGGTCTAGCAGTGCTCATTCATCCATTGTGAATGCATGGTCTCCCCTGTGTAGTATGCCTTGGGACATCCTTTCCTGCAGCCTATTAGGTAGACAACATTGGCTGAGTTGCAAGAGTATGTACCGTGTAGCTGGTGGATGGTGTTCTCACGTGAGATGATGGCATCCATGTCAATGATCTAGCACCTCTCTCCATTCACAATGTCTGCATCTTTAAGATTTGATTCGTGTAAATACTCGCATTCCAACCATTATTTTGTAAATTGAGCTTGTGTCTTTATGTGCTCTGTTGTGAACAGAACTTCCACTCACCTGATGAAGGAGCAGTGCTGCGAAAGCTAGTGGCTTGTGCTGTTGGACTTTAACCTGGTGTTGTGAGGCAGCAGTGCTAACTACTGTGCCACCGCGCCACCCAATGCACTGTGTAAGTATAACTCACAATTGTAAGTGCATTGAGAGTACTGCATTGGAGGAAATTAAGCTTTATCGCTCTTTACATAACACCAAAATTGAATTCTTATGTAATGTATTTGAGAAACGTCATGATTGAAGTATATTGTGTGAGAGAAAAGTGGAACTGGCTGGCAAGAGGACCACACACACCTGCTGCCAGCTGCCCCACTTTAATATAAAAGCAGGTTTAATTGTAGTCTCTGTGTTGCAAGACAATTTGTTTGCAATTAGTGTTTGGAGAGTGATTCACGTCTTTGACAAAACACCAAACCAGGCCTGGAGCTCACAGTGAGAGGCTGCTGCCCCCTGATGTTTGAGGGAGATTACTGCGCTGCGCAGTAAGGGTGACACCTTCCAGCTGACTAAACAGGGATGGCAGGAAGGGTGCGGAAGGAGTTGACAGGTTGGGCATGATCATCGCCGATAAAGTAAATAAAGGCCGCCCCAGAAATAATGTGTTAGAAACCCTGAGATATAGCCAATGATTCCACTTGCTACTGCTGACTAGAAATCCTTCCAGAAATCATGTGCATATTTGTATTAGAATCCCCAGAGTGCAGAAGAAGGCCATTCGGCCCATTGATTCTGCATTAACTCCACAAAAGGGCATCTTATCTAGTCTCCCCACAGCCCCCCATGCATTTAGCATGGCCAATCCACCTAACCTGCACATCTTTGGACACCAAGGGGCAATTTTGCATGGCCAATCCACCTAACCTGTACATCTTTGGGCAGTATCTGACCCCACCCCTGCCTCAGCTCATCTGCTACTGGAACCTTCACCTATGACTTTGTGACCTTGAGACTTGACTACTAAAATGCACTCTTTGCTGAAATCCTACCCTCCATAACCTGTAAGTCATCCAGAACTCTACTGTTCATTCCCAATTCGAAACAGAAACATTTGTTCCTTTATCACTCATGGGCAGCACTGGTACAGCACTGCTACCTCATAGTGTCCAGTGACTTGGGTTCGATTCCCAGCTTGGGTGACTGTTTGTGTGGAGTCTGCATGTTCTCCCTATGTCTGCATGGATTTCCTCTGGATGCTCCAGTTTCCTCCCAAGTCCAAAGGTGTGCAGCATAGGTGGATTGGCCATGCTAAATTGTCCCTATGTGTTCAAAGATGTGTCGGTTAGGTGAATTGGCCATGTTAAATTGCCCCTTAGTGTCCCAGTATATATAGGTTAGGGGGATTAGCGGACTAAATACATGAGGTTATGGGTTAAACCTGGGGAAGAGCCAGTGCAGACATGATAGGCCAAAAGGTTTCCTTCTGGAGTATAGGAATTCTATGTACCTACACGCTTGCTGAGTGTCAGCTTTTAACACTAAGAGGCAATTTAGCATGGCCAATTCATCTAACTTACACATCTTTGGACACTAAGGGTAATCAGGGAGTTCATATTCCAATCACTACCTCAATCACGGACCTCACACTTCAATCATTACCTCAATCGAGGAACTCATACTCCAATCATTACCTCAATCAGGGAGCTCATATTCCAGTCATTACCTCAATCAGGGAGCTCATACTTCAGTCATTACCTCAATCAGGCAGTTCATACTCCAGTCATTACCTCAATCAGGGAGCTCATACTTCAGTCATTACCTCAATCAGGGAGCTCATACTCCAGTCATTACCTCAATCAGGGAGCTCATACTCCAATCATTACTTCAATCGAGGAACTCATATTCCAATCATTACCTCAATCAGGGAGCTCATATTCCAATCATTACCTCAATCGAGGAACTCATATTCCAATCATTATGTCAATCGAGGAACTCATATTCCAATCATTACCTCAAACAGGGAGCTCATATTCCAATCATTACCTCAATCAGGGAGCTCATATTCCAATCATTACCTCGATCAGGGAGCTCATACTCCAATCATCACCTCAATAGAGGAACTCATATTCCAATCATTACCTCAATCAGGGAGCTCATACTCCAATCATTACCTCAATCAGGGAGCTCATACTCCAATCATTACCTCAATCGAGGAACTCATACTCCAATCATTACCTCAATCAGGGAGCTCAAACTCTAATCATTGCCTCAATCAGGGAGCTCATACTCCACTCATTACCTCAATCAGGGAGCTCATGCTCCAATCATTATCTCAATCGAGGAACTCATATTCCAATCATTACCTCAATCAGGGAGCTCATACTCCAATCATTACCTCAATCGGGGAGCTCATACTCCAATCATTACCTCAATCGAGGAACTCATATTCCAATCATTACCTCAATTGAGGAACTCATATTCCAATCATTACCTCAATCAGGGAGCTCATACTCCAATCATTACCTCAATCGAGGAACTCATATTCCAATCATTACCTCAATCGAGGAACTCATATTCCAATCATTACCTCAATCAGGGAGCTCATACTCCAATCATTACCTCAATCAGGGAGCTCATACTCCAATCATTACCTCAATCGAGGAACTCATATTCCAATCATTACCTCAATCAAGGAGCTTATACTCCAAGAGGCCAACCTCAAGGGCCTCATTGTGCTTATTACAGTGGGTCAATAATCAAATGTTGTAAATTCATTGATAAAAGAGCTAGAGGAGAGATGATGACAAATGTTATTTTCATTCAAGTAATCTGCAATGTCTGAAAAAGTGGAATCGTAGAATCCCAACAGTACAAAGAGGCCATTTTGCCCATTGAATCCACACCGGCTAAAGTTATTTATTAGCCACAGGTAGGCTTACATTAATGCTGCAATGAAGTTACTGTGAAAATTCCCTAGTTGCCACACTCCAGCACCTGTTCAGATACACCCAACTAGCACCTTTTTCGGACTGTGGGGGGAAACCGAGCACCTAGAGGAAACCCACACAGACACGGGGAGAACATGCAAACTATACACAGGCAGTGACCCAAGCCAGGAATCAAACCCTGGTCCCTGGCACTGTGAGACAGCAGTGCAAACCACTGTTCCACCTGATAGAATATCTTACCCAGGTGCTTTACCTCATTCTGTTCCTATAACCCAATGCATTTACCATGGTTAATCCATCTAACATCCACATTGTAGGACTCTAAGGAGAAACTTAGCATGGCCAATTCCACTAACCTGCACATTTTTATATTTGCAATCTTTCTTGTATTAAGTTGATCTTTCTCTACACCCAGCTATGACTGTAACACTACATTCTGAAACCCTTCCCTTTCCTTCTCTTTGGACAGTATGTGTACAGCGCACAAGAAGCAATACTTTTCACTATATAGTAAGAAGTCTCACAACACCAAGTTAAAGTCCAGCAGGTTTATTCGGGATCACAAGCTGTCGGAGCGTTGCTCCATCATCAGATGAGTCAGTTGATGAAGGAGCAGCATTCCGAAAGCTCGTGATTCCAAATAAACCTGCTGGACTTGAACCTGATATTGTGAGACTTCTTACTGTGCCCACCCCAGTCTAACCTGGCAGCTCCACCTCATGTCTTTCACTGTGTGAGTATACAGAGAGTATACTCACACATGTGACAATAACAGATCAAATCAAAGCCAATCAAATCATAAAGAATTTTAACAAGGGTTTGCGCAAGTATTTAATTGAAAATGAGGAACTTTTATGGGACTAAGAATGACCACTCAGCACAGGGTGGCACTGCTGCCTCACAGCTCCAAAGACCTGGGTTCAATCCCAACCTCGGGTCTTTGTGAAGTCTGCATGTTCTCCCTGTTTCTGCGTGGGTTGCTTCTGGGTGCTCCAGTTTCTTCCGACACTCCAAAGATGTGCGGATTAGGTTGATTGGCCATGATAAATTGACCCTCAGTGTCAGGGGATTGACAGGGTAAATGTGTGAGGTTGCAGGAATAGGGCCTGGGTGGGATTGTTTTTGGTGCAGAACTCGACGGGCTGAATGGCCTCCTTCTTTCTGCACATTAGGGATTCTACTCTTTTGAAAGAAGCAGCACACAGGCAGCATGAGCCAAATGGCCTCCATCAGTGCTGTACTTTTCTGTAATTCCATTCAGAAATTTAGAAATTGAAAATGGGGGATTTTTTTTCAGAACATTGTGTAAAAGATAAGAACACAAGGACTAACAGAATATTAGCAAAGTGTCGACTCAATAACAGCATGGCTGAAACATTACACACAGTAATATAAATCTTAGGGGAATATTAAACTTGAATGTGTTCTAACAACACTATTGACTCAACAATACCTCTGAACACTTTGAAAGTACCTAAGTTACCTGCTGCCTATTCAAATTGGTAATAAGATATTATTCACCATTTATTACATGTACAGAGCTTGTGGACCCATTCTTTTCAAAAGCAAATTCAAAACTTTGTGGGTGTTCTATCAAAAGGTCATTGCCTTGAAATGTTAACTCTGTTTTGCTCTCCATGGATGCCGCCTTACACCCAGAGTATTTCAGGCTCTTTCTGTTGTTACTCCTGGTAACTTGACCCGACCCACATGCCATGTTGAACTCACCTCCTGATTCCCAAAGCCTTTACAAGTCAGGAGTGTGATGGAAAACTCTATACTTGCCTGGGGGAGTGCAGCTCCAACAACACTCAAGAAGCTCTATCCCATTCAGGACAAAGCTCAGCTGGGACCTTCAACATACACTTTCTTTACCACTGATGTACACTGGCTGTGTCTTCCACTTACTAGATGCACTACAGCGACTCGCTAAGGCTCCTTTGACAGCACCTTGCAGACCTCTAACTGGCAACAAGAACAGCAGATACATGGGGGAACACCAGCACTGCAAGTTCCCCTCCAGGCCACACCATCCTGACTTAGAAATACATCTCCGTTCCTTCACTGTCACTGGGTCAAAATCCTGGAACTCTCTTCCTGACAGCACTGTGGCTGTACCTACACCATATGGACTGCAGAGCTTCAAGAAAGCAGCTCACCAAGGCAATTAGAACAAAGAACAAAGATTTTAAAAAATCACAGCACAGGAACGAGCCCTTCAGCCTTCCAAGCCTGCCTGACTGAATTAAAACTCCCTACCTTCAGGGACCATATCCCTTTAGTTTCATCCTATTCAAGTATTTGTCAAGATGTCCCTTAAAACTCACTATCGGATCTGCTTCCACTCCCTCCCCGGGCAGTGAGTTCCAGGCACCCACCACCTTCTGTGTAAAAAAACTTGCCTCGTACATCTCCTTTAAATCTTGCCTCTCGCACCTTAAACTTGTGCCCCCGAGTAAGTGACATTTCCCCCCTGGGAAAAAGCTTCTGATTATCCACTCTGTCCATGCCCATCATAATCTTGTAGACTTCTATCAGGTCACTCCTCAACCTCTGTCACTTCAGTGAGAACAAACCAAGTTTCTCCAACCTCTCCTCATAGCCAATGCCCTCCATACCAGGCAACATCCTGGGAAATCTTTTCTATACCCTCTCCAAAGCCAGAATTGAACACTATATTCCAAGAATGGCCTAAGATTCTATAAAGCTGCAACATGGCTTGCCCATCGAGTCTGTTCTGCATTTCAATGTGATAGTGACTGATAATCCTCAATTGCACCTTCCCACCTTATCCCCATAACCTTTACTGATGAAAAATCTGTTTATCTCAGCCTTGAACACACTTAATGACCCAACCTCTACAGCCCTCTATTGTAAAGGATTCCACAGATTCACTCCCCTATGAGAAAAGAAATTCCTCCACATCTCCATTAAATGTGAGCCCCCTCACTATGAGGTTATGCCGTCTGATCCCAGACTCTCCCACAAGGGGAAAAAACCTTTCAGCATCTACTCTTGTCAACCCCCTAAGAGACAAATATGCCTCAATAAGGTCCCCTCTTATTCAGGTAAAGTCCACTGAGTACAGGCCCAACTCACTCAATCCCTCCTTATAAGAAAAAGAAAATCCCTCCATTGGGGCAGCAAGGTGGCACAGTGGTTAGCACTGCCGCCTCATAGTGCCCGCAATCCGGGATCGACTCCCGGTTTGGGTCACTGTCTACATGGACTCCCTGTGACTGTGTAGGTTTCCCCTGTGTGCTCCAGTTTCCTCCCATAGTCCAAAGGTGTGTGGGTTAGGTGGATTGGCCATGCTAAATTGCCCCTTAGTGTCAGGGAGACTAGTTAGGGTAAATGCAAGGGGTTATGGGGATAGGCCCTGGATGGGATTGTGGTCAATGTAGACTCAATGGTCCAAATGGCCTACTTCTGTAGGGTTCTATGATTCTATACCCAGGATCAGCCTAGCAAACCTTCTCTGGACTGCCTCCAGTACGTCTTTCCTCAGATAAGGGGACCAAAACTGTTCACCTTATTCTGCCTTTTCATAAGCTTATTTTGCTTTACATCAGTTTTTTTCAGCTCTATCTTTTAGCGTGGAGCTTTTCCTCTGCTCCTCAATCTTGACTTCTCTTAACAGGATACTTTTCCAGGTTCTTGTTCTTTTCCTTTAGCTAGAAGATTTCCCTTGGGATCTTGATCCTCTCTGGTTTTTGGCGTCTTCTTTAATTTGGGCCTTGCCGTCTGTCCCTTTCCATGTCCTACCTGTTCTGGCACTTTCTGTAAAATGATGCTTCCTTTCACCTCACTTTGTCTGTCCATGGCTCTCTGCTAAGCCACAGTTTTTCTTAACTTTATGTTTTACTTAACTTCCGTTCAAGAGTCAGAAAATCTCATTAATGCAAACAACAGATCTGACAACACCAATTTTAAATCCAACCGATTTATTTGATAGTAAACTTGATAGCTTTCAGCCTTTGTAGCTTTCGCCTGATGAAGGCTACAAAGGCTGAAAGCTAGCAAGTTTACTATCAATCGGTTGGATTTAAAATTAATGTTGTCAGATCTCTTACTGAGTTTGCCCCAGTCCAACGCCGGCATCTCTACATCATATACAAACAATCCCAGACCTGCTGACTCCACTCAAAGACAAACTAGGGCCAGGTAAACCTTTTTAAACCAAAATAAAAAATATATAAATTGAAATTAAAGCTACATCTTGTTCCCAACAACCACAATTATAACTCTAATTATCGCTATTTAGCAACACAATGGCACAGTGGTTAGCACTGCATCTCACAGCGCCAAGGATCCGGGTTCAATACTAGCCTCGGATAACTGTCTGTGCTGTTTGCATGTTCTCCTCTGGCTTTCCTCTGGGCGCTCCAGTTTCCTCCCACACTCCAAAGATGTTGGTCGTGATAAATTGCCCCTTAGCATCCAAAGTTGTGTAAGTTAGATGGATTGGCCATGCTAAATTGTCCCTTAGTGCCCAAAGATGTGTAGGTTAGATGGATTGGTCATGCTAAATTGCCCCTTAGTATACAAAGATGTGCAGGTTAGGTGGATTGGCCGTGCTAAATTCCCCTTAGTGTCCAAAGATCTGTAGGTAGGTGCATTGGCCATGCTAAATTGCCCCTTCAAGTCAGGGGGATTAGCAATGTAAATATGTGGGGTTATGGGGATACAGCCTGAGTAGGATTGTTGTCGGTGTTAGGTTCGATGGACCAAATGGCCTCCTTCTGTGCTGTATTATTTCTGTAGTTGCATTTCCCAGCAATACGAGGACAAAAAAAATTGAACAAATGTCTTCCGGACCCCTGCCCACTTGCTTCCCAATCCTTGCGTTGTGTGGCATCGCTAATCCTCGCATTGTGCCACCCCCTTTCAAATGTCAGGCAAGGGCACCTTCCCAATCCCTGCCCGGTGCCAGGTTGCTGAGGGAGAATCCGCATTTGCCGACGATTATAATCTGCCCTGCTCTGTGTAAACAGCCTGAGGGATCTGACATCATCCTCCAGTTTATTTCTCGCGAAAGCACCCTGTTAATTGTGAGCTGGTGATTTACTCAATGACCTAGTTCTTTTTTTTCTGTTTTCTTGACAACACCGCATGAGATAGGACCTTGGGGACATGACATGCACGCAGTATTACCAGGATACTTTTCATAGTAAATTACACAACAGCAACAGAGGCATCACTCCCTAAACACTGCCTTGAAAGTCCACTGGGTAAAGACACCATTCTCTGGCACTAAGTCCAACAGATTCGGTGCACTGATTTTAAAGTCCTTCCCGGCAAAATATTTTTGCTGTACTTATTGTCCATCCCTAGTTGCCCCTTGAGAATGTGGTGGTGAGCTACCTTCTTGTATTGCTGAAGTCCACATGCTGTGGGTTGACCCACAGTGCATTAGAGAGGGAATTCCAGGATTGTAAGCCTGGAACGGCTGATATGGATGTTATACTTTGTCTGCACAATGCACAAGAGCCCATACTTTTCACTATAAACTAATGCATGTGACAATAATAAATCAAATTAAATCAAAGATGTGTTTCCAAACAGGATGGTGAGTGGCTTGGAGGGGAAATTGGCATGTGTCTGTTGAATCCCATTGGATCGAATGCAATCCCAGTTTGACAATAAACAACAAAGAAGAATGGTGCAAATCAAACTCAGTGGGCAGAATTTTCCTGTCCTGCCCACCAACCTGTAACAAAGGGCATTCTAACTTCATTGCAGTGTTAATGTAAGCTTACTTGTGACAGTAATAAATAAACTTTAAACAATGGGAATCGGAGAGGACACAGACCATTGCATAGGTCTTGGGTGAGATTTTCTGGCTTTGGCGTGGGCTCAGATGGAAAATTCCTGTCCAGAAGTTTGGACAACATCAGTGGGGAGAGAAACAGAGTTTAGTGACTGTTCATCAGCAATGTTTCCTGATATAAGGTCACTTGGGGTAACATGGTGGCACAGTGGTTAGCACTGGGACACAGATTTGACTTCCAGCTTGGGTCACTGTCTGTGCGGAGTCTGCACATTGTCCCTGCGTCTGCGTGGGTTTCCTCCACGTGCTCCGGTTTCCTCCCACAGTCCAAAATGTGTGGGTTAGGCTGATTGGCCGTACTAAATTGACTTTTAGTGTTAAGGAGATTAGCGAGGTAAATATATGGGATTGTGGGAGTGGGGATAGTGCAGGCTTGATGGGCCAAATAACCTCCTCCTGCACTATAGGGATTCTATGACCTACAACTCTTTTTCTCCCCCAACAGATGCTGCCAGACCTGCTGGGTTTTTGCAGTTTTTTTGTGTTTTTTTTTAAAGAAATTTTCAGCACCCACAATATTCCACTTTTGCATCCTGGTTTGGAGCCCTCCCCCCTTCCACTCCACCCACCACTGCGCTATTTTGGCGATCCTCTGGATTTTAAGTCTGTTAGCTTGTCTTGTGCAATTTCAACAGCTCTCAAGCAGGGGATTTGGGGTGCTTCTCAGGCAGGGGGAGGGAAAGAAAGAATCAGCCACTTCTGAGGGTCTTCTCCGACATGCAGACATCTCGTGAGGGATACCTCCCCTCACTACCCATATTGGAAACATGCTCCTGGAAACCAGGTTCAGCTTCACAGCTGAAGACAGATGTGACCATGAAGGGCAGATGATACCTTACAGACTCAGTGGTGGGCAAAGATTCATGGGGATGGCACACTGCCTCACAGTGCCAGGGATCTGGGTTCGATTCCCGACTTGAGCCACTGTCTGTGTGCAGTCCGTATGTTCTCCCCGTGTCTGCGTGGGTTTCCTCCAGGTCCTCCGGTTTCCTCCCACAATCAAAGATGTGCAAGTTATATGGATTGGCCATGCTAAGTTGCCCCTTAGTGTCCAAAGATGTGTGGGTTATGTGGATTGGCCATGCTAAATTGCCCCATGTGTAGGTTAGGGTGGATTGGCCATGCTAAGTTGCCTCTTGGTGTCAGAGGGATTAGCAGGGTTAAAAACGCGAGGTCCTGTGGATAGGGTAGGATTGTGCGGGATCGATGGGCCGAACGGCCTCCTTCTACACTGCAGGGATTCAATGACTTAATGTCCCCCAGACCACTGCCCCCGCGACCCCGTGCCCTCAGCCTTCTCTGCTCTGAAGAAAGCAATAAGCCAAGTTATGATCACAGCGACTGTTTGTGGAATCTTGCTGTGCACGATTTGCCCTCCCCCTCCCCTCCCCGCAGCGCCTACACTTCAGAAGATTAAAAAAAAAGTACTTTCATTGGTTTGGAAGTGCTCTGGGGGATATATGCTTGAAAGGTCATTGTCACTGCTTAAACCATGCTGAGGTGGGTGGAGGGGGGATGACTTGCAAACGGGGACAATGCGAGAGGCAAAGAGCAATGTTTGATATCATTCAGCGAGGCGATTACACAATATGCCAGCCAGCCAGCAGGAAGGGTGATGTGAAATAAATGGTGCAGGGAATTGCACTGGGTTTTTTTTTAAAAAAAAATCTTCCTCTGCTGATAATCAATCTGATGGATTGTCTTTTAAATCCATGTCTCTATGCATGTCCCAGAGAGAGAGAGAAGTCGACAATGTCTAAAAAACCTCTGACATCAGTTAAGAGAGAGAAAAAAAACACAACACAAGAGGAAAGCCTGCCATTGGTTAGAGATGACATATTTGCTGTACCTGAACTATTTTTAACCGCATTACCTCATTGTGTTCAGAGAGGGAGGGGGGGAAGAGATCGAAGCTATTACAGAGACACAGAAAGAGAGAGAGAGAGAGTGTATATGTGTGTGTATGTGTGTGAATCCTGAGTGCATGGTGCAAGGGAACCGCTCTTACCTGCAAACGCTTGGATACATCAATGCCCGCCGACAACAAGAATTTAAAATACCGCTGCAAACAGAAGAGAAATTTATACAAGAGGTAGGTTAATAATATTCAACAGCAGCAACAAAAACATGTACCTTACCCAGGTACGTGCATCAGTCGGGGGAAAATTCTGTCAATGGTGACATGATGCTAAGAATTAATTTTAAGATTGCATTGATATGTGAAGTGCAAAAAATATGTCGAGGTGAAGGCATGCATTTTTGCAGCCAACAACTACATTTTCTAAAACAAATTATATGATCTATTATCGTGACAACTTTTTGGTAAGTCATCAATCATAAAGCGTTTTTTCTCCCCCCCCCCATTTTTCTGTGAAATCAGCTCTGCAGTCACTTTCCGTGGTTTTAAATATTTAATCGATTTTATGTCATTTGCCCCAGACACCTCCGAGGTTGCCGTGGGACAGCTAAGGTGAGACTTGGATTTTGCAAAGTCGTGTTTTGTGTTTTAGGAGATGTTATCTATCCCCTTCGCTGCAGGAAATGGCTTAAAACATTTTACTCGCCCCCCTGAACCATTGAAAGGTGGGACAGGCAGTACAAAAGTAGTGGATCTTGCTTAGTTTGTTGAGAGGTAGGGGGCGGGGTAGGCTGACTGAATGTACGAGCAAAAAGGGGGCTTGATGGTGAAATTTGCTTGTTTACCCAGTCCACCGCCGGCATCTCCACATTATGGACAACAATCTTGCTTGGACCATTGCTACAAAACTGCCTGCAGGGTTGTTGAGAACCCCACTGTCTTAAAGGACGAGGAAGAGGTAAATGACAGATTGGTCTGAGATTATGTCAGCGTGTAGTTAAAATGCCAGATTTGGAACAGGAGGGTTTTGTCTTCACTGGAACAGAGCAAGGGAAATTCGACAGAGGTTTGAGAAGGGTGAATGGTTAACAAGGGAAGGAGGGGTGGTCATAGGGAGGATAATATCCATTTAGTGTCATCAACGTAGAGAAAATTGGGATTTTTTTAATGCAAGGATTATGATCTGTCTTGAGCGCATAATCTAGGCTGATGCTCCAGCGCAGTGCTGAGGAAGATCCATTGCAATGTTAACCTGAGCCCCCTATCTATCCTCGCAGGTGAATGTAAATGATCTGCTGTTCACTATTTTGAAAATGGGACAGGGATGTTGAGTTCTGACAGTGTCATGGCCAATAGTTATTGTCCATAATGATCCAGGTTCGATTTCAGTCTTGGGTCACTGTCTCTGTGTAAAGTTTGCACATTCACCTCGTGTCTGCATGGGTTTCCTCCGGATGCTGTTGTTTTCCTTCCAAGATGTGCAGGTTAGGTGGATTAGCCATGCTGAGTTGCCCCTTAGTGTCCAAAGAAATGCAGGTTATGTGGATTAGCAAAGTAAGTACAGGGGGGTAGGACTTGGGTAAAATGCTCTGTCAGAGAGTCAGTGCAGACTCGATGGGCCAAATGGCCTCCTTTTGCATCGTAGGGATCTACGCTTCGATGACAATCACTAAATCAGGTCACCTGGCCGTTGTTACAGTGCTGCTTCTGAGAGCTTGCTGCGTGCAATTTGCTTACCAAGTTTCCTTCAGAAATACCTTCCAGTGGTTGCAAAGTGCTTTGGGATGCCATGAAAGCTGTTAAATAAAAGTGAGTGTAGAACAGGTGACCATAAGGGGCTGGTAAAGCCATCGACCAAACAGTTAGAGCGGAAAGATATTAGAAGCATGAAGAAAGTGAACAGGAGCAAAGATGAGAGTATTTAATCCTGATAGAGTGTGGTGGACAAATTCTGTGCAGAATTTTCAGATGTGTAAAAATCCAGGCCAGTCTGCTTAAAGATTTTTGTTGATGAATCGAGTGATTATAAATCATGGAGATTTAATGAGACTGGGTAGTTCATTTCCAGCCAGTATAGTGATGATGGGCAAATGGCCTCCATTGGACTGTACATTTCCATGATTGATTAAAAAACATTTTCGTTCAGAATGTTTTTGATGTGTTTTATTATTGTCATATGTATTAGGAGGCAGTAAAAAGTATTGTTTCTTGCATGCTGTACTGACAAAGCATACTGTTCATTGCGTACGCAGGAGAGAAGGAAAAGGTGCAGAATGTAATGTTACAGAGATAGCTAGGGTGTAGAGATAGATCAACTTAAAGCAAGGTAGATCCATTCAAAAGTCTGACAGCAGCACGGAAGATGCTTTTCATGAGTTGGTTGGTACTTGACCTCAGACTTTTGTATCTTTTTCCCGATGGCAGAAGGTGGAGGAGAGAATGTCCGGATGCGTGGATTATGCCGGCTGCTTTGCCAAGGCAGCGGGAAGTATAGATAGAGTCAATGGATGGGAGGCTGGTTTGCGTGATGGACTGGGTTTTGTTTTGGACAGAACTACACAACAGGAGAATCTTGATCTCCGAGGAGATTCTTGCGCAGAGAAATGGGAGGCGGTGGCGGCGGTGGGGCAGAGAGAGAGAGAGAGAGAAACAAGTTTCTGGAGTATAACACAATCCAACTGAGGCATAGTCATTCCAGGCAGAATAATATACAGCGAAGAATATATAGGTTTTGGTGTCAGCACAGCACCTGCGCACTGGATGGTTTGTTGACAGATACTGGGGGGTTGGGGCGAAGAACCATTCTGCTTTTCTTCAAAATAATGCCATGGCATTTTTACTCCCACCTGAGAGGGCGCTGTAGTTCAATGTCGCATCTCAAAAGATGGCACTGCCAAGAGTGCAGTGCTCCCGCAGTACTGCACGGGGAGTTCTCAGCTCATTACAGAATGGGACTTGAGGTTCTGGCTCAGAGGTGGGAGGGTTACCCATTCAGCTGCAGTGAATCATGTTCAAGAGAGATGGCACAGCTCATGGAAGTCTAGAAAAGCAAAATTCACTATTACTAGGATACCGAGCTTGTTTCTCTTTCTATTTGTTTGAGCTTCACTTAATTTTTAGTCAAAAGCCACAAGTAATGGTTGGATTACCTCTCACATCTGGAGTACCAGAGCTTGTCTTTTCCTGGCCTACGGTTTTGTTAATACTGGTGATTCTCAAGGGAAGCTTAGGTATTAAATGAGGCATTCGCCTCATTTCCCTCGATCCACTTTGACATCACTGGGTGATATCCACAAAGGGGTTTTGTGTTGGGAGTCCCTGTGACAACAGTATCCCAGAGCGCATGTCAATCAAAAGCCAGTGGTGTTCCCATTCCGGCTGGGAGCATTCCCCAGTCACTGCCTGATTGGCAACTGGCAGTTTGTGCGGCATGGTTGCTGAATCTTCAGTAGAAACCTGCATTTATATAGCACCTTTAATATAGCAAACCATCCCATTCTCCCCAGAATCTGTGTGGTCTTCCTCCAGGTGTTCTAATTTCCTCCCACATTCCAAAAATGGAAAATTTGGGTTGGCTATATTAAATTGCCCCCTTAGTGTCTAAAGGTGTTTAGGTTAGTTGGATTGGTCATGCTAAATTGCCTCTTAGTGTCCAGAGATGTGTAGGTTAGGTGAATTGGCCATGTTAAATTGCCCCTTTGCATCAGAGTAAACGTAACAGGGTAAAAATGTGGAATCATAGGGATAGGGCCTGGGTGGGATTGTAATTGGTGCAGACCCAATGGCCCAAATGGCCTCCGTCTACATTGTAGTGATTCTATGATTCAAGGATGGTGATGCCCCACACGATCAAATAGCCTGTCAGTGCGTGAGGCCTAGATGTAATGGGTGGGATTTTCTGGCGCTCATCCCAAAACCGGAAAACGCTGCCTGAGGTCAATGGAACATTCTGTGGTCTGTCCCTTGCCCGATCCGATTCCCCCAAAATTCGCCTGCATGTGACAAATGGAGCAAGATAAATAAGGGTCTTCAGGAGAGAACAGTTGGTTGGGAGGGAGGGGTGTTACAGAAGGTTAAATCATTAATAAAAGAGTGACTTAATTATTTTTGAAATGTTCGTTCTTCTCCAGAATCTAATGGCAGGAGATAAGAAGCCGGTGAAAGCCATCAGGGCCAATAGGCTGGCGGCCATGTTGCAAGGCCAAAAGGAGAAGATGTTAGTTGTCGACTGTCGCCCTGTTGCTGACTATCACGTCCTTCACGTGCTGAATGCAGTTAACATCTGCGCCTCAGAGGTCACAACTGAGGAAGAGTCATTCGCCGACCTCCTGCAGCCAAGTCCAACAATAACGGTTTGTTCCGACCATTTTCCTCTGTCTCCCATTTTTCTTCCCTATTGCCTTCTTCTCTATCTCTCTGCTTCTTTGATTCGATTGACTTGTTATTGTCACATGTATAGAGTGCAAAGTATTGTCTCTAGCGTGCTATATAGACAAAACATACCGTTCATAGATAAGAAACAAGAGAGTGCAGAACATAGTGATATAGTCATAGCTAAGATGCAGAGAAAGATCAACGTAATGTGAGATAAGTCCGTTCAAAAATCTGACAGCAGTTGGGAAGAACATGTTCTTGAGTCAGTTGATACGTGACCTCAAACTTTTGTATCTTTTCCCCAAGGAAGAAGGTGGAAGTGAGAATACCTGGGATGTGTGACGGTTCTCAATTGTGCTGGCTGCTTTTCCCCAAGGCAGCGGGAAGTGTATACAGAGTCAGTGGATGGGAGATTGGTTTGCGTGATGGATTGGGCTACCTTCACGACCTTTGTAGTTTTTTTGTGGTCTTGGGAAGAGCAGGAACTATACCAATGTGATGCATCACAGAAAACATTTTTTCTGGTTGTATCTGTAAAAGTTGGTGAGAGTCGTAGTTGACGTGCCAAATTTTCTCAGTCTTCTGAGTAAGTAGAGGTATTGGTGGGCTTTCTTAACTATAATGTTGGCATGGGGAACCACGGTTGTTGGTGATCTGGACACCTAAAAACATGAAGCTCTCAACCATTTTTACTTCGTCCCCATCGATGTAGACAGGGGCATGTTCTCCTTTACGCTTCCTGAAGTCGATGACTATCTCCTTTGTTTTCTTGACATTCAAGCACGGAGCAGGATGTTTAAATGGGTTGGCAATATTCCAGGATTTCCAGGAATTGAAGATCAATCTCCTAGTCACTACTTTCAATGACTCAGGGGAAAACGTCCGGCAGGCATTAAAGAAATGTTTCTCATTCATGTTGAAAATTTTCATCTGTCAGTCCTATAAAGAAAACCATTTTGATGGACAAACAAAAGTCATCCTCACAGCGCCAGGGATCTGGGTTTGATTGCAGGCTTGGATAGCTGTCTGTGTGGAGTTTGCACATTCTCTCTTTCTTTGCATGGGTTTCCTCTGGGTGCTCGGTTTCCCCTTACACTCCAAAAATGTGCAGATTAGGTGGATTAGCCATGCTAAATTGCCTCTTCGTATGCAAGGATGTGTGGATTTGATGGTTTGGCCATGCTAAATTGATCCTTAATGTGCAAAGACATGTGGGTTGGGTGGATTGCCCATGTTAAATTGCCCCATATTGCCCAAAGATGTATAGGTTAAGTGGATTGGCTATGCTAAATTGACCCTTGCTAAAATTGGCCATGCTAAATTGCCCCTTAGTGTCCAAAGATGTGTAGGTTAGGTGGATTGATCATACTAAATTGCCCGTTAGTGTCCAAAGATATGCAGGTTAGGTAGATTGGCCATGCCAAATTGTCCATCAGTGTCCAAAGATATGTAAGTTAGGATGGATTGTCCATGCTTGCCCATAGTGTCCAAAGATGGTTAGTATTCGGTATCAACAGGATGAATGCATGAAGGTGATGGGAATTGGGGAATGGGCCTGTGTAAAATGCTCTGTTGAAGGGATAGTGCTGACTCGATGAGCCAGATGGCCTCCTTCTGCACCGTAGGAATTCTCTGAATTGTGCAATAACAGAATTATAGAATGGACAGAAAGAGGCCATTCACCTGTCAAAACCATGCTGGCTCTCTGTCAGAGCAATATAGTTGGTCGCATTCTCCTGCCCAATTTCCTGCAAACATTTTCTCATCGGATACTTATCAAATTCTCTTCTAAAAGTCAGGATTGAATCTTCATCCACCGTGCACTCTCAGACATTCCAGATTCTAACTGCACGTAGAAACGTAGAAAATAGAAGCAGAAATAGGCTATTCGGCCTCTACAAGCCTGCTCACTGCCTAAAAAAAAATAAAGTTTCTCCTCGGGCTGTGGTTATTTCTTTTGTCAATCACTGTCAATCAGTGAGCGCTAGTCTTTATCTTTCCATGAATGGGCAGAGCTTCTCCCTCTCTTTATTGTCCAGACCTCTCGCCATTTAGACTCCATCTGTTTGCTTTCCAATTGGCCGTGGGAAGGTGATGGTGAACACGCCAACTGATGAGGTTGTGGGGAAAGGGCAGTTGGAGGCAGGGGATCATCTGATAAAACTGCCAGGAACCTGTCTGACTAACATGATTGGGGGTGGATGCAGTTGGGAATTGGGGCAAGTTCATAGGCAGAGAAAAAGAAAACTCTTTCATCTGAGCCCTCTTGTCTCTTGCTCCTCAGATAAAAGATCTGGAAGCAAAGGAACTGGTGCTGTATGATCAAGAAACAGAGAATGCAAAGGCTCCTCCGGCCAGCGACATCATCGCCAACCTCCTGCACAAACTGGAGAAACAGTTCAACAATATATATTTTCTTAAAGGTACAGCACATGATTCAAAGGAAAAGTCTTACTGTTAGTATCTGCCAACTGGGTCTGGTAGCATTGTGATTATCCACTGGATCCATAACCCAGGGGCATCAATTAATAATGATGTTGAGATGCCGGCGTAAGTCCCACAACACCAGGTTAAAGCCCAATAGGTTTATTTGATAGCACAAGCTTTTGGAGTGTTACTCACTCGATGAAGGGGCGGCGTTCTGAAGGCTTGTGCTACCAAATAAACCTAGTTTAACTTAGTGTTGTGAGAGTTCTTACTGTGAAGTAATAGTCCAGAGAACAGGTGGTCACATCCCACCATGGCAAGTGGGGAATTTAAATTCAGGGAAGGCCTCATGCGGTGACGAGGGGATTTTCACAGTAATATCATTGCAGTGTTAATGTAAGCCTATCTGTGACTAATAAATAATAAAAATTATTCCTGTGGTCCTTTTCTCTTTGCAGGGGGTTTTGCGGAATTTTCTTCCTGCTTTCCCAGCTTGTGCGAAGGGAAGTCAAGTAGCTCTCTGCCCAGCAGTATCTCACAGCCGTGTCTCTCCACCTATGACT
Source organism: Sphyrna mokarran (assembly GCA_024679065.1). Lineage (NCBI taxonomy): Eukaryota > Metazoa > Chordata > Chondrichthyes > Carcharhiniformes > Carcharhinidae > Sphyrna > Sphyrna mokarran. Next base: position 7,104,788 of record JAGIQG010000034.1, read on the forward strand.
CGGGACCCACTCAGATCCTCCCCTACGTTTACCTGGGCTCCCAGAATGATGTTTTGAATAAGGTTGGTCCGGCTTAGAGTTAGAAAAGACATGTTTACAACATAGAGACATAGAAGATAGCAGCAGGAGGAGGCCATGTGGCCCTTTGAACCATCTCTGCCATTCATTATGATTATCTAATCCAGTAGCCTAATCCTGCTTTTTCCACATAACCCTTTGACCCCATTCATCCCAAGTGCCTTATCCAGCCGCCTCTTGGGTACATTCAATGTTTTGGCATCAACTACTTCCTGTGGTAATGAATTCCACAGGCTCATCACTCTTTAGGTAAAGAAATGTCTCCTCATTTCCATCCTAAATAGTCTACCCTGAATCCTCAGACTGATCCCTGGTTTTGATTTGATTTGGTTTATTATTGTCACATATATTAACATACAGTGAAAAGTATTGTTTCTTGTGTACTATACAGTAAAAACATACCTTTCATAGAGAAGGAAATGAGAATACAGAATGTAGTGTTACAGTCATAGTTAGAATATAGAGAAAGATCAACTTAATGTGAGGTAGGTCCATTCAAAAGTTTGACAGGAGCAGAGAAGAAGCTGTTCTTGAGTCAGTTGGTACGTGACCTCAGACTTTTGTATCTTTTGCCTGATGGAAGAGAGAATGTCTGGGATATGGGGGATCCTTAATGATGCTGGCTGTTTTGCCGAAGCAGCGGGAAGGGTAGACAGAATCAATGGATGGGAGGCTGGTTCGTATAGTCCTGTTAGAATTTTATAAGTCTCTACAAGATTCAGCCCCTCATTTGTCTGAACTCCAGCGAAAGCAACCCTAACCTAGTCAGTCTCTCCTCATGCATCAGTCCTGCCATCCCTGGAATCAGCTTGGTGCAATCGGACTTGCATGGAATCAGAAACCACCCCTCCTCCCCCCAATCTTAAAAACAGAACAAAACCTCCAGGGTAGGGTGGTTCTTCCAGAACCTCAGCAGAAGATTCGTGGAATCCTCAAAGAAATGACAAAACTCCTTCACGATTTTGCCAGTTGTCTGGCGCGCAGCATCCAATGGGGATCACCAAGTTGGAAATGGGATGAAGCTGGATTATGGAGATCCTGGAGTTCTGTTTCATCACTTCTGGGGATTAGAGGATCAGTTGTCTTGAATCTTTGCTGAGAAGATTAAGCTGCTGCTTTAGATCCGGATTGGACTGTGCAAGGGCTGTGAAGACAGTGGATGGGATTTTCCAGCTGCACTCATCCCAAGGCTGGAAAATCTTAACTGAGGTCAACAGACATGGTCTGCCCCACTCCCTGCCCGCCCGTAATTCCCCCCATCTGATTTCATTAAATTTATTATTGACACGTGTTAGTGTACAGTAAAAAGTATTGTTTCTTGTGTGCTCTGCAGACAAAGCATACCGTTCATAGAGAAGGAAAGGAGAGGATGCAGAATGCAGTGTTACAGTCACAGCTAGAGTGTAGGGAAAGGTCAACTTAATGTGAGGTAGGTCCATTCAAAAGTCCAACAGCAGCGAGGGAGAAACTGCTCTTGAGTCGGTTGGTAGGTAACCTTAGATTTTTGTATTCTCACAAAGGGGAGCAGTGGCCTAGTGGTATTATTGCTAGACTATTAATCCAGAAACCCAGCTAATGTTCCGGGGACGTGGGTTCAAATCCCACCATGGCAGACGGTGGAATTTGAATTCAATAAAAAAATACCTGGAATTAAGAACCTACTGATGACCGGGAAACATTGTCAATTGTCAGAAAAACCCATCCGGTTCACTAATGTCCTTTAGAGAAGGAAAATGGGGCGTCTTTACCTGGTCTGGCCCACACGTGACTCAGCAATGTGATTGACTCTCAATTGTCCTCGGGTGACCAAGGATGGGCAATAAATACTGGCCCAGCCAGTGACGCCCATGTCCCAGGAATTAATAAAAATAAATAGTGATGGGAGAAAGAAGGCAGTGCAGAATGCTGGATGGCTTTTGATTGTTGTGTGACTTTCTTTTGCAGGAATTGATGGTTCATAATGGAATCACCCACATCTTGAACGTGAGCAGTAACTGCCCAAAGCCTGCCTTCATCCCTGACAGCCATTTCTTGCGGATTCCGGTCAATGACAGCTACTGTGAGAGTCTCTTACCTTGGCTGAACAAGTCTGTGGAATTCATAGGTATGCATCTGATGTGTGAAAGGTAGGCTAAGACACAGGGACAATTGTACAATTAGTACTGTACCCTGGCGATCAGTAAATATCATAAACCACAGTTTTCTCCTCCAATTTATACCAAGTTCTGGCCACCCATTACCCCTGTGCTTGCTGATTTGAAATCATTGAGGTTTACAGCATGGAAACAGGGCCTTCGGCCCAACTTGTTCATGCCACCCTTTTTTGTAAACCCCTAAGCTAGTCCCAATTGCCTGCATTTGGCTCATATCCCTCTATACTTATCTTACGCATATAAAAGACTTTTAAAAGACAAAATTGTACCCACTTCTACTATTACCTCTGGCAACTTGTTCCAGAAGGTCCATCCAAAAATCTGACAGCAGCAGGGATGAAGTTGTTCTTGAGTCGGTTGGTATGTGACCTCAGACTTTTGTATCCCCACAAAAGGGTGGTGATGGCCCAGTGAAATTACTCTTGATCTAGCAATGGCTCAGATTTAAAGTTTGCCCCAATAGACAGAACTTTGGTGTCTCAGGGAATCATTGCCTGTGGGGAACAGGCAGGAAAATGGGACAGAAGCCGAAGATGGTATTAAATGGCAGAGCAGGCTCAATGGGCCATGTGGTCTACTCTTAAAATCAGACAGTGCAGAAGGAGGCCATTCAGCCCATTGGAGTCTGACCTATCCCATAATCCCATGTATTTACTCTAGCTAGTTCCCCTTGACACTAAGGGACAATTTAACATGGCTAATCCACGTAACCCACACATCTTTGGACTGTGGAAGGAAACCGGAGCACCCGGAGGAAACCCACGCAGACACGGGAAAACATGCAAACTCCACATAGACAGCGATCCAAGCAGGGAATCGAACCTGAGTCTCTGGTCCTGTGCCAACCATTGTGCCACCATCCTGCTCTTCTTTGAGATGGGGGTGACTATATTAAAAGGGGCATTTAAATAGAAGCTTTCATTCTTATTCTCTATTTACCCCCACATCCCTTCAGCATCTCTTAAGGAACTGTCTGTTTCTGGGGTACCATGCGCAGTTGCTCTCGTATGGATCACTCAGGTGGAAGTTCTTCCGGACTGGTTCTGGAGATTGCGTCAACCAGCAGTTCAGTGCTGGAGGGTAACAGAGCTGTGCCCTGTCAGAAATACTTCCTCCCCCTCCCTTAATAGCGATATGGCCAATTTTAGCATCTTCACCACAGCACCCCTCCCACCCCTGAGTCTCTTTAACCGAGCAGATAAGGTCCTTAGAGCCAAAGGCTTTAAAGGTCCACGCTCTGCCCTAAAGGAAAGGTCCAAACATTAGTAGAGAGATAGACCAGTGTGTCGACTATAGTGCAGAAGGAGGCCATTTGGCCCATCAGATATGCCCCAATAACAATCCCACCCAGGCTCTCCCCCCTTCCCCATAAGTCCATGAATTTACCCTTCTAGTCCTGCCTGACACTAAAGGGCAATTTAGCACGGCCAATCCCCCTAAACTGCACATCTTTGGACACGAAGGGGCAATTTAGCCTGACCAATCCAGCTAATCTGCATACCTTTGAACATTAAGAGGTAATTTAGCATGGCCGAGCCATCTAGCCTGCATATTTTTAGACTATGGGAGGAAACCAGAGCACCCAGAGAAAACCCGCATAGATGTGGGGAGAATGTGCAAATTCCACACAGTCACCCAAGGCTGGAATCAAACCCAAATCCCTGGAACTGTGAGGCTGTAGTACTAACCACTGTGTCACCCATCTCTCTCTTACCCAATAGTTCCAACAACAGTTGTTCGACAAGCAAAAGTTGGTTTTTCCTTTCCAAATTAATATATCTTTTAATTAATCTTTATGTTTCTTTTTGTTTCATGCAGATACGGTGAGGTCAATGAAGTCCAGGGTTTTGGTTCATTGCTTGGCTGGGATCTCACGATCTGCAGCAATTGCGATTGCTTATATCATGAGGACAATGGATTACTCTTTGGATGATGCATACAGGTACAGGACCATGTTCTGGGAGATTTGATAAAATGAGATAGCAAACATTGGCGTAGATTCTGAGAAGAGTGTAGAGTGGCGTAGACAAAGAGAGTGTGTGAGGCTCGTCCAGTCTGCATCAGATCAGGTTTCCAAGAGTTAATTGAAAATTGGTTGAGAAACAATGCTGAGATTGTACTGGAGAGGGAGATGGGAAGAGAGAGAGAGTGACCGAGAGAGAGAGAGAGAAAAGTGTAAGGACCAGACAAAGAGAGAGAGAGATAGGGATACAGGTTCAACAGGAAAGGTAGAGAGAAGAAATAATGTTTAGAGGGTGTGATGGAGAGGTACATAGTTTGAATTTTATTTATTAGTATGACAATGAAGTTACTGTAAAAATCTCCTAATTGCCACACTCCGGCGCCCATCTGGGCATACTGAGGGAGAATTTAGCACGGCCAATGCACTGTAACCAGCATGTCTTTCAGACAGTGGGAGGAAACCTTGCAGATACGGGAAGAATGTGCAGCCTTCACACACAGCGACCCCTTGCCAGGAATCGAATCCAGATCCCTGGCGCTGTGAGGCATCAGTGCTAACCACTGTGCCACCGAGCTGCACCCCACCTCCCGTGAGGGGGAATGAGAAACAGAGGGGAAAATAGCTGAGAGACATGGAGAAACAAGTAGAGGGAGGGAGAAGGAAGTGAAAAGATAATCAGGAGGGAATTCAAGAAGCACTTGCTTGCAAAAAGAACAGTTGAAACTGGAATGCTCTCCCAATAGATGGGTGGTGGGACTTGCATGACTGAGTTTGACAGATTATCTTTGTTAGAGGGTATCAATGATTGAATAAAAATTGAATGGTGGAATCAGCCCCAGAGGCTGAACTGCACTCCTGGTTTTATTGTTCCAGAGCTTGTTTGATTGATTGGTTTCTCTCTGCCCGGTCCCCAATTCCTCACCCTCAAACATTCAGCGTTCTGCTCTCAAAGCCAACTTGCGCTCTCCATATCTTCACTCACGTGACAATGAGCATGACCAGGATAGTGAAAGGTGTCAGAGCCAAGCTAACCGCTTCCCCAAAATCCTGACCGCAGCACAGGTTAAAGGCCCCTGCAGGGTGGGAGTCCTGGAGCACACCTCCCAGTTTTGAAGGTCTGAGCGCTAGGGCCAAGTTGGTTTTTATTGTCCTTTTTGTTTATAACTGTCTGAATATCGTTTGCCTCAATCAGGTTTGTAAAAGATCGAAGGCCGTCGATATCTCCCAACTTCAACTTCCTGGGTCAGTTAGTGGAATATGAGAAGAGCATCCACCATATCCAGGCTTCGGCCCACTCAAAACAAAGCCTCCTTTCCCCGGATAACAGCCTAACGGAAGAAGAAACTTCCCAGCCCTCTTGTGAAGAGTCTGATGAAGAGGTAGAAACATTTGCCCCTCGTTTTTCCACCCAGATCGTCGCAGGACAACATCCGGGCCTTCTCGATAAAGGAACTGGCAATGATGAGGGCAGCTTTCCCAAGAATTTGGAGAAAGGCCCACCAGAGATGGCAGACTTGCAGCACGGGCTTACGGACCTCCACCTCTCGCCAGAGCGAACGTCGCATGCCAGCTGCTTGAAGCGCTCTTTCTCTCTGGACGTAAAGTCGGCCTACTCCTCGGTCCCACGCTTTGGCACCTACCAGGCCGCTCAGCCAGCGGAAACAGGCCCCGTCCCGAAGCTGCTGGGCTTCCAGAGCAAGCTGGTCGCCAGCACCTTTAATCCGTTCACCCTTTTGTTTGGTAACGCCAGGAAAGGCCGGGGGAAAGACATCACCGCGTCCAACGGAGCCACGCGGCTGTCGAAACCCCAGCAGAAATGCGGCTGCCTCGAGACGGCTTCCTCCATCGTTGGTGTTGACGAAGGTCCAGCAGACTCCCCTGCCACCATTCACGAGAAGGACGGTGTGCAGAGTAAGCCCGCTGCCAGGCTAACGCTGAGCTTGCCCATTCCCAGGCAGTCATCAACACCACTGCTCGACTATAGCACCTGCCTCATAACGGTGCACGGAAAGAGGACAGAACTGTCTCTGTTTGAACACCCTTACGGCGGTCCCGCGGACTGCAAATCCATCAAACCCAGCCACATCACGAGGAACCTCTACACTGACAGCGTGGTGAAATCGTAATGCAAAAGTGAACACGTGCATTCCACAATCTTCTCAGATTGAACCTGCACCTTTAAAGGGGAAAGATGGACAGGCCAAAGACCTGCCCTTTGAACTTTTAGCCAGTTCGTTCTCTCTCGACTACAAAGCCCAGCAGTGGGCCTACCCTCGTTCGTTACCTATTCTGCAGGCCGCAGGCCTTTTATTGCCGCACTGACGTCAGGCCATTCTTCGATCTACAAATAGCGGTAACACTGGAGTGGTTTACACTCTGGGAAAATAGTGCACATAGGAATATAGCGAACGCGTGTTTGAGAGTTCAGAAATGAGTTTTACTGACTGGACTTACTTTTGTCCCGAAAGTTTCAAACGTAAAATTTGGGAGCAAAAGAGTGGATTGGAATTAAGACTGAATTTCTGTGGAAAAAAAATGGTTCAAAGCTGAAATTATTTTTAGGACCGCGATGACTTTGGTCCCCAATTATTGATGTGATACTGAGGATCGTGGTGCCAGGGGATTTAATCACAATGAATGTTTTGCAGTTGGTTATGAGGATGTGTGTGTGTGGGTGAAAATGATATTAAATGGAATATAATGCTCTCTTTGCTGCTGAGGCCATGGGAATGTTATTTGTTGAATTGGAATGGCCATGCGGGAACATTGGAAATGGGAAATTATTTACATGATTGTGTGTGTGTGTGTCTGTGTGTGTGTGTGTTTTGTGGATGGGAGGGTTGGATAGGAAGCTTCGCACCATGTTCCCTCCCAATATAAATTAAACGATCGGTGTCTGCAGTAGATTAGATTGTACATGTCCTTTGGATGGAACTGGCTTGGCGGGCCAAATGGTCTCTCCTCATTTCACGCTGTCCTATGTTTTTATATGCAGTTTTGTATCTGGTTTGACTACGACTGAGGGAGCCATGAGGATGAGTGTCAGCGGTTGAATGATTTTAGGTTAGATTCCAGGCTCCAGCCTGTCTAATTTATCTTTTAGCTGTTGCACATGTTTGTGCGAATCGTTGTGCGGGGAGAGGAAAATCAGCCTGGAATAACTTGCCCAGCGAGAGACAACAGGTGAGGGTTGAGGAGCCAGATTTTACCTCCATATCCAATACAATAAAACCCCCTGGAGCTTTAACTGAAAGGTCATCCAGACTCAAAATGCTCTATTCTCTCTCCACAGACTTGCTGAGATTTTCCAGCATTTTTTTGTTTTTGTTTGACAATGAGGTCCAAAACTAATTAGAGGAACTCTTGATAGACTAATTACAATCTCCTAGTCAACTGACTGGAGGAGCTTTTGATAAGACTAATTACAATCTCCTACTAGGTCTAAGTATGAACTATTCATTTAGTTGGCGTGTCTGGCTAAGTGGCCTCTCCATATAGTCTTGAATGCATACCAGTGGAGCACTGTGCTCTAGCTGTAACAGAAAGGAGTTGGACTTCCATACAGAAGTCCTGACTCATATCAAAGATCATAGGATCAGGTTTTTATAACAAAATTTTGTTTATTCATGGTTTCAAGGGGTTAGGTCTGTGCAATGATTCTCAAATACTAATTGTGTCAGATGATACACTCTTTGAGGCCATAGCATCTCGAGGGTTCAGTTCCCAAAGCTAAGTATCACCAATAGTAGGATGTTGGACTCTTGTTCATCATACAATGCCTGCAGTGCAAAAGGAGGCCATTTGGCCCATTGAGCCTGCACCGACAACAATCCCAGGCTCTATCCCCATAATCCTACATATTTAGTCCCCTGACATTAAGGGGCAATTTAGCATGGCCAATCCACCTAACCCACATGTCTTTCGGACTGTGGGAGGAAACGGGAGAACCCGGAAGAAACCCATGCAGATATGGGGAGAATGTGCAAACTTTACACAGTCACCCAAGGCTGAAATCGAATATTCGTCCCTGTGAGTCTGCAGTGCAAACCACTGTGCAACTGTGACACCCAGTAGCTCTTTTGGTGGGCTGCACCAATTTCCCATTCAAAGGACTTCAAATCAAAAATGCCAAATGAATTCCTCGGGGTCAGAGTACATGCTGCCAGCTGATGGGGATGCTGTGGAGAGGATATATCCATCTTTCTTAGCGTTTTGTGATACTTGGGTCCTCAATTTTAAATAAAAACATTATGTGAGAGCACTAATGGTATTTAGCCATTCATCTCTAAGATGGCATCTCTGTGCAACACTCCCTCAGTACTGCACAGTGAATCAACCTAAGTGTTGTGCTGAAGTCTCCGGAGTAGGATTTGAACTCACAAACATCTGACTCGGGCAGGAAGCTACTAGCTGAGCCACAGTGGAAACGGTGGCCAGCATGATGTCCAAGAAGGTACTTAAGACCAAAGCACCAGACCATGCCCCGAACCAGATCATTCGAAACAATTAACTATTAGTATTTAAATTTAGACCAAGGTTACTGGACCTACACTGAGTTAAATACCTATACTGTTGCTTCTGGAATCTGGAGTTAAATCTAAATTCGACCAAGTGACAGGATCATCTCTTACAGACAGAAATGAGTAATGGCAGTTACCCGATATTCAAATGCCATCACATAAACAGAGACCGGCTTGCTCAGGAAACTGTGGGCGGCATGGTGGTACAATGGTTAGCACTGTTGCCTCACAGCGCCAGAGACTTTGGTCCCATTCCCTGCTTGGGTCACTGTCTGTATGGGGATTCCCCATGTCTCTGTGGGTTTCCTCTAGATGCTCTGGTTTCCTCCCACAGTCTGAAAGATGTGGTGGTTAGGGTGCATTGGCTGTGCTAAATTCTTCCTCAATGTTACCCAAACAGGAGTGTGGCAACCAGGGGATTTTCACAGTAGCTTCATTGCAGCGTTAATGTAACCCTAGTTGTGACACTAAAAAAATGGCTGAGAAAGGAAATAGAAATGTCACACTGTTGCTCATCTGACTACTTTATCAGCGTAGTGTAGAGGAATCTTTACTCTGCCTCTAACCCTGGCAGTACTGGCCTGAGAATGCTTGATGTTCCAGTGCAGATTGAGCTTTACCCTGCGTTTAAACAATACTATGATGTTTCAGAGCTGCATGTTAGCAGGCCTGTACGCTTTCATTTTGCATGAAAAAAATGTCAAAGTTTCTTCCTTCAATGTTGATTAAAGATGTCCTTGTTTCGTATTAATGTGTTTCCTTTGAGTTTTGGATTTACACATTTGAATGGAAAATTAAAATGGTGAACCTATTCCCTCTTTAAAAATTGTGATGAATGGAGCTGTTTTCCTTGGTGTTTTCTCTGCCTTTACTGATATTTTCATTGTCATCTTCATCGCCAGCAGTTCCATGGTCAGTGCTCCTCTCAAATTCCTCCCTCCAAATCCTATCTATCCTTCATCCCTCCCCTCCTTCAAACCTGAGACTCATAGACTGTGGCTGAGTTTGCTGACGACACTCAATTCTAGATTACTTCTTCTTCTGCTTATTCCAGATTTGTGATCACTGTTTCCCTTTCCCTGTCCAACATAAAGAGTTGGATGAGTTGAAATGTTCTCCTGTCATATGGCAGCAAAATTAAAACCACTCTGTGTTCATATCGGCATGGTGACACAGTGGTTAGCACGGCTGTCTCACCGCGCCAGGAACCTGGATTCAATTCCTTGGGTCACTGTCTTTGCGAAGACTCCCCCGGGTTTCCTCCCGGTGCTCTGATTTCCTCCCACGGTCTGAAAATATTGTCTAGGTGCATTGGCCATGCTAAATTCTTCCTCCATGTACCCAAAGAAAAGCCATCAGATTTTCACAGCAACTTCATTGAATGTTAATGTAAACCTAATTGTGACAATAATAAACTTTAAACTCATAGAACATAGAACAATACAGCACAGAACAGGCCCTTCGGCCTTCGATGTTGTGCCGACCAAAATAAAAAGCAATGCCCCTCATAACTAAACCATTCCCTTCTCATCCATATACTTATCCACTAACCTCTTAAACGCCACCAAACTTGGCGCATCTACAACAGCTGCAGGCAGGGCATTCCACTCCCTAATCACTCTGCTAGTCCAACATAGAATCATACAATCCTACATGCAGGAGGCCAATCAGCCCATCGAGTCTGCACTGAACACAGTCCCATCTAGGTCCTATTCCCATGACCCATGCACTTGCCCATGCTAGCCCCTCTGACACTAAGGGGAAATTTAGCATGCCCAATCCACCTAATGTGTGCATTTTTGGACTGTTGGAGGAAACCGGAGGACCTGAGAGAAACGCATGCAAACACAGGGAGAATGTGCAAACTCTGCAGAGACAGGGATCCCAAGCCGGGAATCAAACCCAGGTCCCGGGCGCTGTGAGGCAGCTGTGTTAACCACTGTGCTGCCCCCATCCTTTCCCAAAACTTCCTTTGCATCGACAGACTGTTTAATACCTCATGTCATCCGACCATTACCTCCTCATCTTTCCTAATTTATCTCCGAGTTGTTTTGAAGCTTGTCGGGGGCACGTGCTATGTAATCATAGCAAAGGAGGTCATTCAGCCAATCATGTCCACCCATGTTTCTTACCTAAAAAGAGCCACTTCATGGCAACGTATGAATGTTTCTCATTTAATTTTCAAGAACAACAGATTGAAACCACTGAGGTTCATCCCTTAGGACAGAATGTGTTTTTTTTGTCAATAATTTATATTTGGCATTGAAGGTCTCCAATAACTTTTTCTAACTTATATTTAAATGGTATTCAAATAAAGTGGAATTGTTCAAATTTGTGTTGGTATCTTCATAATCTGTTATACTCCCCAGATGACACATGGGACACGCAGTGAAATATACCCAATAATGTAGAGAATTGCTCAGCTATGTGCGGTCCGCAAACAAATTTGGAGGTTGCATGTTCTCCCTGTGTCTGCAGGTGCTCCGGTTTCCTTCCACAGTCCAAAGATGTGCGGTTTAGGTGGATTGGCCATGTTAAATTGTCCATTAGCGTGAGGGAGACTAGCAGGGTAAAATGCATGTGGTTGCAGGAATAGGCCTGGGTGAAATTGTGGTCAGCGCAGACTCAATGGGCCGAATGGCCTCCTCTACTGTAGGGATTCTATTTTATGATTATATAGCAGAGCAATCCAATTAATATCCCCACCAGCAACAAAGTATTGGCATTTATCATCGCATGGTGGCACAGTGATTAGCACTGCCGCCCCATACTGCCAGGGACCTGGGTTCAATTCCAGCCTTGGGTGACAGTGTGGAATCTGCATGTTCTCCCCATGTCTGCATGGGTTTCCTCCAGGTGCTCCAGTTTTCTCCCACAGTCCGAAAGGCGTACTGGTTAGGTGGATTGTCCATGCTAAATTGGCCCTTAATGTCAGAGGTTAAGCAGGGTAAAGATGTTGGGTTACTGGGATTAGGTTTGGGTGGAATTGTCCCTTAATGCTCAAAGATATGCAGGTTAGGTGGATTGGCCATGCTAAATGTGTGGAATTATGGGGATAGGGTGAACCTTGGTGGGATGATCTGTTAGGGAGCTGGTGTTGACTAGATGGGATGAATAGTATCCTTCTGAATGCGAGGGATTCTATGGTTCTATTTTATGGTTCTACAATACAATAACCTGCTTACTGATGCTCATACTCCATTCGTTACCTCAATCAGGGAGCTTATACTCCAAAAGGCCAACCTCATGGACCTCACTGAGGTCCACAGTAAAGGAGGAGTAGTCACAGTTCCTTGAAGATGAGGAGTAAGGGGAACCAGGGAATTTAGTGTGGCACCTAGCAAGAACAACACTGCATTGATATAGAACCTTTAGCAAGAATCAAGGCTGGCATTCCAGTGTAGTCCCAAGGGAATGCTGCACTACTGGGGATGCCGTCTTTGAGATCACATGTTAAACTGAGGACGCATTTGTCTGTTTGAATGGATGGTAAAGGTCCAGTGGTAACTATTTTGAAGTAAAACAGGGAAGTTCTCCCCGGCATCCTGGCCTATGTTTATTCCCCAGTCAACATCACAGAAACAGATTATCTAGTCATTGTCAGACTGTTTGCGGGAACTTGCTATACACAAATTAGCTGTCGCATTTCCAACATCAAATCGGTGACCAGATTTCAAAAGTACCCCACTGGTTATAAAGTGCTTTGAGATGTCCTAAGAGTGCTTCAAATATAAAATCAGAGATTGGCTGACTGGCAGAAGACAGAGAGTGGAGGTAAAGTGGTCTTTCTCAGAATGGCAGCCAGTGACTAGTGGTGTGCCTCAGGGGTCGGTGCTCGGACCACAACTTTTCACAATATACATTAACGATTTGGAAGAAGGAACTGAAGGCATTGTTGCTGAGTTTGCAAATGATACAAAAATATGTAGAGGGACAGATAGTATTGAGGAAGCGGTGTGGGGGGGAGGCATGCTGCAGAAGGATTTGGACAGGTTAGGATAGTGGGCAAAGAAGTGGCAATTGAATACAACATGGAAAAGTGTGAGATTTTGCATTTTGGAAGGAGGAATGGAGACTTAGACAATTTTCTAAATGGGAAATGCTTAGGAAATCAGACGTGGGATCTTTGTTCAAGATTTTCTGAAGGTTAGTGTGCAGGTTCAGTTGGCAGTTAGGAAGCAAATGCAGTGTTAGCATTTTATGTTGAGGGGATCAGAATTCAAGAGCAGAGATGTACTTCTGAGGCTGTAGAAGACTCTGGTCAGACCTCATTTCAAGTATTGTGGGCAGTTTTGGGCCCCGTATCTAAAGAAGGATGTGCTGGTCTTGGAAAGGATCCAGAGGATGTTTACAAGAATGATCCTTGGAACGATAAGCTTGTCGTTTGAGGAACAGTTGAGGACTCTGGGTCTGTACTCATTGGAGTTCAAAAGGATGAGGGGGGGAATCTTATTGAAGCACAGAGGATAATGTGAGACCTTGCTAGAGTGGAAGTGGACAGGATGTTTCCACTTAGGAAAAACTAGAACTAGAGGGTACAACCGCAGGCTAAAGCGACGATCCTTTAAAACAAAGATGGAGAGGAACTTCTTCAGCCAGAGTGGTGAATCTGTGGAACTCTTTGCTGCAGAAGGCTGTGAAAGCCAGATCATTGAGATAGATAGGGCTTATGGGGAAAAGGCAGAATAGAAATTAGAAAAATATCAGCCCTGACTGAATGGCGGAGCAAACTTGATGGGCTGAGTGGCCTAATTCTACCCCTATGTCTTATGGTCCAATGCCCATCCATTCACTGTGCCTACACTTCCCACTGCCTTGGAAAAACTGCCAGCATAATCAAAGACCAGCGCACTCTGGACATTCTCTTTTCCATCTTCTTCCATCAAGAAAATGATGCAAAAGTCTGTGGTCACGTACTAACCGATTCAAAAATAGCTTTTTCCCTGCTGCAATCAGGCTTTAGAATGGATCCTATCTCACATTAAGTTATTCTTCCTCCTTCACCTAATGAAAGAGTAGCGGTCTGTAAATTTGTGGTTCCAAATAAACCTGTTGGACTTTAACCTGGTGTCATGAGACTTATTACTGTGCCCACTCAGTCCAACATTGGCATCTCCGCGTCATGCCAACTCTCTCTGGCAGAATATCTTACTCAGGCTCTCTCCCCCGCTGTATTACCATAACCCCATACATGTCCCATGGCCAATCCACATAACTTGCAGATCTTTGGACTGTGGGAGGAAACCAGAACACCCAGAGGAAACCTATGCAGACATGGAGACTCTGCACAGACCGTGACCATCCAGGAATTGAACCCCAATCCCTGGAACTGTGAAGCACTTGCAGACAGGATTGAGGCTTGTGTTTTTTGTGCTCTGATATAGAGGAGATAGCACCATGAGGGGTAAATACTAGATTGAAAGTATAATTAAGTTGCTATCACATGTGGGAGCAGTGTTGATGGACCTGGATGATAGTGTGGGGGAAGTTATTGCATTGCTGTTGCATTTCCTGCACTTGCCATGGAAGAGTGCTGGGGAAGTGGTGTGATAATGTATCAGTGAATCAGGGAAATTAGTCCTTTTGAAATGTTGAAAGGAGGAAATGATGTACTTGAATCATAGAATCCTACAGTGCAGGAGGCCATTCAGTCCATTGAGTCTGCACCGGCCACAATTCCATTCAGATCCTATTCCCGTAACCCCATGCATTTACCCTAGTTGGTATCAGGGGGACTAAGGGGCAATTTCGCATGACCAATCCATCTAACCCTCATATCTCTGGACTTGAGAAGGTGAAAATTTCCATTGAGGTGTTCAGATCTCTCCCAATGGCCTTGCCCCTTTTTATCTCTGTAACTGTTTCCATTTCAACAACCCTCCAAGATCTCAGTGCTCTTCTAACCCTGATCTCTTATTCGCCCTCTATTCTAATTGCTCCAACCCATGTCATTGAAGTGTCTGGTGATGATCTGGTGACGAGACATTGAACTGAGTGTCCGCTCTCTCAGGTGAACGTGAACATAGAACATAGAACATAGAACACTACAGCACAGAACAGGCCCTTCGGCCTTCGATGTTGCGCCGACCAATATAAAAGGCAATGCCCCTCCAAACTAAACCATTCCCTTCTCTTCCATATACCTATCAACTAACCTCTTAAACGCCACCAAACTTGGCGCATCTACAACGGCTGCAGGCAGGGCATTCCACTCCCGAACCACCCTTTGGGTAAAGAACCTACCTCTGATATCCGTCCTATAACTATCACCCCTTTAATTTAAAGCTGTGTCCCCTCGTGCTAGCTTTCTCCATCCTAGGAAAAAGGCTATCACTGTCCACCCTATCTAAACCTCTAATCATCTTATATGTTTCGATCAGGTCCCCTCTTAGCCTCCTCCTTTCGAACGAAAACAACCTCAAATCCCTCAGCCTCTCTTCATAAGACCTGCCCTCCATACCAGGCAACATCCTGGTAAACCTCCTCTGTACCCTCTCCAAAGCCTCCACATCTTTCTTATAATGCGGGGAAGGATATCCTGATATGATATCAAAGAGCAGAGGAGTTATTCCCGCTATTCTGACCGATTTCCATCCCTCTCTCACCATCGCAAATACAGATTATTCAATCATTATCACATTGCTATTTCTGGGAGCTTGCTGTGTGCAAAATTTCCATCAAGTTTTCCACATTACAACATAGACAGTGCTTCGAAAGTATTTGATCAGCTGCAAAATGCTTTGGGAAGTCCCGGTATTATGACAATCACAATATAAATTCAAGTCTTCTCTCTTTTCCTCTTGCTGTTTTTGAGATTTTGCTGTGAATAAAATTGGCTGTTTTCACAACAACTTTATATAACTGAATACAATTCAAAAATAATTTGTCCAGTGTAAAACAGCATTTTCAGGTTGCGAAAGGTGTGACATTTATACTGTAATGATACAGTACCTTTAAGAAGTTTACTTATTATTGTCACAAGTAGGCTTATAATAAATGAACTTAAAATTTAAACTGTGGGAAGTGGTAGGGAAATCAAAAGTTTAAGTTTATTTATTAGTGTCACAAGCATACTTACATTAATCCTACAATGAAGTTACTGTGAAAATGTCCTAGTTGCCACACTCCTGTTCAGGTATATTGAGACAGAATTTAGCATCGCCAAAGCACCCTAACTAGCACGTCTTTTGCTCTGTGGGAGAAAACCCAGGCAGACATGGGGGAGCGGGGAGTGTGCAAACTCCACACAGACAGTGACACAAGTTAGTGGATAGCAGCATAGTATGGTGATTTCTTCCAAGCTGGGCCCAGCATACCTTCTAATTCTATCTTTTATGCTCATTCTTCCCTTCATACGGTATGTTTTGTCTGTATAGCACGCAAGAAACAATACTTATCACTGTATACTAATCCGTGTGACAATAATAAATCAAATTAAATCAAGCTGGGAATTGAACCCAGGTCTTTGACATCCTGAGCAACAGTGCTAACCACTGTGCCACCCAAAGTATATTTACATCATGTTTCTTGTAAGACGTATGTTTAGAGTTCAGATCTGTTTTGCAGGGTGCCAATTTGTCTAGGAAAACTTTTAAATCAGTATCTGGGGAACAGGATAAGTACGCATTTTAGATATTTAGGGTAGGATTTTCCGCGCTCACCCCAAGTCTGGAAATTCCTGCCCGAGATCAATGGATATTCACATGATTCACCCCAACCTATTTCAGTTTCTGTGGTGGGATGGACAGGAAAATTCCACCCTTAGTGTTTAGTAGAGTGAATGCACTTGTGTTTACTTGGGTTCCCCTGTGGTTTTAGAGTAGATTGATTGACAGGGACAGAGTCATGTGCTGAATGAGAAGAGCTAAGTTCACAGGAAAGAAAGAGATTCAGTTTTTGAAAATCCAAGCAGTTACTGTCTGGGCTTTCAGAAGAAACAGATGTGTGTCTCTTTCTCTCTCTCCCTCTCTCTTCAAAGATGTTCTAGAATCATAGAAACCCCCTACACTGCAGAAAGAGGCCATCTGGCACAAAGGCCCTACCCCCATATCCCCACACATTTACCCACTAATCCCTCTAACCTAAAAATTTCAAGACACTAAGGGACAATTTTAACATGGCCAATCAACCTAACCAGCATATCGTTGGACTTCTGAAAGCTCTAGGATGGTTTACCTAATTCAAGCAAATATGCCTGTGTTTTGCAAAACTAATTTTAAAGAGGGTTTTAAGTCTATAAGAAGAATACTGCTTGAATTGGAACCAATATAGATAGGTTAGCAGTTAAATATTGTATCTTGTCATATTTATGTATTCTTCAATTGTTAAAAGTTAAGCTAATTGTTATAGTTAAACGGTATTATTAAATAAAGTTTGTTTTGATACAAGCTTCCTAGTGTATGAATAGGACCACACCTGTAGTGAAACATTTTATCCTCACACTAATGCTAAAATAGAGAATTGTTGGGGTTTGGACTTACTTCATAATGTACCTTGGGGTTTCTGATCTGATCCCCCAACAATGCACGCAAAATACAAATTTGCAGGGCATAAAAACTCCATCATGTCCTAACATTACCGTTACCTAAACATCGCAAGTCTTTCCCAAGTCTTTCGCAAGTCAACAGGAGTCATGATAAATTAATAGGATGATGAAACACATTAGTCAGGAGTAGCAGTCAGCAGTTGAGTCCCTCGAGTCTGCTCCACCATTCAATTAGATCATGGTTGGGGCAGCACAGTGTCACAGTGGTTAGCACTGCTGACTCACAGCGCCAGACGTATGTTTAGAGTTCAGATCTGTTTTGCAGGGTGCCAATTTGTCTAGGAAAACTTTTAAATCAGTATCTGGGGAACAGGATAAGTACGCATTTTAGATATTTAGGGTAGGATTTTCCGCGCTCACCCAAGTCTGGAAATTCCTGCCTGAGGTCAATGGATATTCACATGATTCACCCCAACGCATTTCAGTTTCTGTGGTGGGATGGACCCAGCTTGGGTCACAGTTTGTGCTGAGCCTGCACGTTCTCCTTGTGTCTGCGAGGATTTCCTCCAGTTTCCTCCCATGAGTCCGAAAGATGTGTTAGTTAGGTGTATTGACCCTGCCAAATTCTCCCTCAGTGAACTCAAACAGGAGTGTGATGACTGGGGGATTTTCACAGTGACTTCATTGTAGTGTTAATGTAAGCCTGCTTGTGACACCAATAAAAAAGCATTAACTTTATTTTGTCTGACTGCAGCTTCAATTCCACTTTCCCATCTGTCCCCCATGATCCTTAACTCTTTGCCCATTAAAAATCTGTGCACTTTAATCTTCTATAATTCAATGACGCAGCTTCTGCTGTTCCCTGAGTGAATTCCAAAGGCTGACAAACCTCTGAGTCTCCGTCTAATATGATAGCTGTTCAGAAATGATGCCCTAGTTCTAGATTCTCCCCACAAGAGGAAACTTTTTCCAAGTATTTAGCCTTCAAACCCCCTCAGAACCTTACACCTTTCAATAAGGTTGCTTCACAGTCTTCTAAACTCAATGTGCAGAGACCCAACCTCTCTTCATACATTAGCCCTTAATTCACAAAGCAAGCTGGTGAATTTGTTCTGAACTGTCTCCAATGGATGTTTTCCTCCCAACCACAAAATAAGGATACCAAAACTGCATATATATCCTAGGTATGGTCTCAGCTAAGTCCTGAGCAACTGTAGCAAGATTTTCACACTTTCATACACCACCACCATGCAATAAAGGTTTGATTTCCTACTTGCTGTAGCTGCATGCAAACTATTTTGTCCATAGAAGTTCATAGAATCACACAGTGCAGGAGGCAGCCATTTGAACCTGTACCAACCATAATCTCATCCAATCCTATCCCCAAGTATTTAGCCTGCTAATCTCACTGACACTAACAGCAATTTAGCATGGCCAATCAACCTAACCTGCACATCTTTGAAGAATGGGAGAAATCCAGAGCACCCACCCAGACATGGAAAGAATGTGCAGACTTCACATAATGATTATACCGGGAATCAAACCCGGGTCCCTGGCACTGTGAGGTAACAATGCTAATCACTGTGCCAACCAACATTATGGAATTCTCTACCCAAGCAGCACAATACACGATGGTTTGTATTGCTGCCTCACAACGCCAGGGACCCGAGTCCAATTCCCGGCTTGGGCCATTGTGTGAAGTTTACACGTTCTTCCCATGTCTATGTGGGTTTCCTTTCAGTGCTCCAGTTTCCTCCCAATTATCCAAAGATGTGTGGGTTAGGTTCATTAGCTATGCTAAATTGTCCCTTAGAGTCAGGGGGATCAGCAGGTTATGAGGATAGGGCCCGGTGGGACTGTTGGTGTAGGCTCAAAAGGCTGAATGGCCTCTTTCTCCACTGTGGGGATTTTATGCTTTTATGTACAAGGACATAATTGGGTAACAAATTGGTCCCTATATGTCATTAAGACGTTAGGACAGAGGCGCAGGCTCGTTGGGCCAAAGGGCCTGTTTCCGGTGCTGTGTTGTTCTTTGTGGACACCCAGATCCCTTTGTACCGCAGACTTCTGTAGTCTCTTTTCATTTAAACAAGGATCTGCTTTTTACATCACTGTTTACATCACAGAAAGAGGTCATTCAGCCCATCATGTCTGTGCCAGCCATCAAGCACCTATCTATTCTAATCCCATTTTCCAGCACTTGCTCTGTACCTTGTATGCTATGGCATTTCAAGCGCTCATCTAAATGCTTCTTAAATTCCCATCTTTACCACCCTTTCAGGCAGCGAGTTCCAAATTCCCACCACCCATTGGGTGAAAAGGCTTTTTCTCAAATCCCTTTAAACTCCTGTGGCCCTGGTTTTTGACCTGTCTGCTCAGGGGAAAGTTTTTTCCTCTTTGTGACCCCATAATTTCATACAGCTCAATAGGGTCTCCTCTTCTGAAGGTCCACCCAAACCCGAAACATTGGCTCCATTCTCTCTCCACAGAAGCTGTCAGACCTGCTAAGATTTTGCAGCATTTTCTGTTTCAGATTCCAGCATCTGCTTTTAAAATTCTGGTGAATCTCCTCTGCACCCCTTCTTGTGTAATCACATTCTTCAATCTTCAAAGCGCAATTAAAGTACTGGAAATCCATTAATTTAAAGCAAAATTTGACCTGTTGATTGGGGCGTGCCATACATGGGTTAAAGGGATAGGGCCTGGGTGGGATTGTTGATCCCCTCGTCGCTAGGGGAACTTGTTCAGATACACTAAGGGGCAACTTGGAATGGCCAATGCACCTAACCAGCATGTATTTGAACTGAGAGAAGAAACCGGAGCATCGGGGGAAACGCACGCAGAGACGGCAAGAACATGCAAATTTCACAGTGGACCCAAGCCCAGCCCAGGTCACTATTTGTGTGGAGTTTGCAAATTCTCCTTGTGTCTGCCTGGGTTTCCTCTGGATACTCTGGTTTCCTCCACAGTCCAAAGATGTGCGGGTTAGGTTGATTGGTCATAAAACGAAATTGCCCCTTAGTATCTAGAGATGTTTTAGGTTAGAGGGATTAGTGGGTGTCATATGTAGGGATATGGGGGTAGGGCCTGGGTGGGATTGTGTTCAGTGCAGACTCGATGGGCCGAAAGGACTTTTTCTGCACAGTAGGGTTCTATGTTCTATGTTCAAACCAGACATTGAACCCAGACATTGAGGCAGCAGTGCTAACTACTGTGCCACCCAAAAATGTTTGATGTTTAATTTCCTGTATTTGTGCACAGGAGGACTAGATTTTATATATTGATATGGAAATGCAGGGAAGAACACAAAGACCACAGCATTGTTCCCATTAGCACCGATACAAGGCCAGTGCACTGTCCCCATTCGTACCGTATGATTGACAGAGAGAGCTAACCAGCACCACGTGACAGGGCTCCGACCCTCCCTCCCCCCCCCCCGGGGGCGTAGGGCTGCGGCAGCGTCATGATGTCACCGCGCATGACGACGCCGATCACGCCCCTAGTGTCACGCCCCGTGACGTCACGCGCCACTGTTTACTTCCGGTCAGTGGAGGGTGAAAAAAAACTCGGCTCAAATGACAGACTCCAGCCTGCCCCTGATCCGTGTCATCTTCATCAAACAGCAACGCTGCCGCTACCGCCGAGACTGAGCGGCCTTCAAATACCCACCTACCTGTGAAAGGAGAGGATTTTTACATTAATATATTGGAGGCCACGAGGAGGTGCGGCGCATATGGATTGGTTAATGGGGTAAGTCAAGGGATTAATCTGCGCCGTTTTTTGACTACTAATTGAATTAATCCCGGACCGGTTAAAGCCGCAGAATTTCGATGTCCGTTGAGAGAAGATTGTCCTCATCGTGTTTTACATCCTCGGTGCGCATGCGTTGGGCCGCGGTGGGTGCTGGGAAGTGTAGTGACCGGATAACACACTCGATTGGGCGGTGGCGCCAATGGAACTACAACTCCCAGGGTGCACCGCGCCAGCACCAGGCCGGGAACCGTTAGTCTAGGGTGAGTGCGAGGCCTCTGCCCTCTGCCCGCGGGAGGGAGACCCGCGTGGTCCGTCTCTGGCTCCGCCCCCCCTAGCTAGCAGACCCTCCCCCCATGGTTGGTCGCTCTTCCACTCCCCCTTCCCAGCCCCCCTCCCCCCTTGGGGCCCCTCCCCCCGGCTGGTAGCCCCCCCGCTCAGGGCTGGCAGCCCCCCCCCCCCCCCCCCTTTCCTACTTGGCAGCCCCTCTCCCTAGCCCCCTTCTCCTTCCGCTCCCTTCACTCTTCTCCCTCACCTTCTCCCCTACCTCCCTCCCCCCCCCACCCCCCCCCAACCCCCACCTGCCAGCCCTCCACTACCAGACCACCACCACCACCCCCCCCCCCCCCCCCCCTCGGCTGCCAGCCCTCCACTACCCAGACCACCACCACCACCTCCCCCCCCGGCCCTCCCTAGCTCCTGGCCCCCTTTCCCACCTCCTGGCTCCCAGCTCTGCACCTGGCCCTCCCCTCACTGACTCCTGACCTCTTCCTGGTCCCCTCCCCTGGCTCCTGATCCACTCTCCTCTTTCCTCAGACTCCCAGACCCTTCCTCCACCTACCCCCGCTTTGGCTCCTGGCCCTGCCCTTGCTGTTCAGACTTAGCTAGTGCAGAATAATATGGGAAAGTGTGAAATTGTTCATTTTGGCGGGAAAAATAAAATAAGTGGAGAGAGGTTGCCTGAGGTGGGAGGTGGGAGTTGCCTGAGCTTTGGGCGTTGGGTTCGCCCAGACTGGGGGAGGGTGCGGCGGACAAAATGCTGAGTAAAGACGTGAAAATCCTTGACTGAGAGAAGCAGTCAGATGAGGCCAGGGTGGAGCTGGTTAATGAGTGGACCTCAACCTGGCAACCTCGAAGGCACATTGTAGATGATGATTGGCAATGTGATCAAGGATATAAATGACAACTTGGATTTTTGGCACAGAATTTAGTGCTCATCTTGCTGAACTGCAGAGTACTGATAGCTAGAGGAAAGAGTTCTGATTTTGTGAGTTATTTATCATGTTGACCAATGTGATCTAGTAAGTGAGCATTGAGGTGAATTTCACCTGTTATCCTTTGAAAACCAGGGATGTCCATTTGTTTCCAATGGAATCCATCTCCCAGTGTGTTTCTTTAATAACTGCATCCAATATTCTCATTATGCCAGGGCTGCAAGATGGCAGGGGAACTATCTGATTTGTGTCAATATTGAATTCTAGTCTTATATTCTTAAAGAGCTTGAAACGGTTGGGGAGTGCACTGGATGGCTTGTATGGCATTTATAATAGTGGCCTGCACTATGTGGTATCTGTTACTGTTGTCATGGCAAAATGAAAAGTTTATTTATTACTGTCACAAGTATGCTTACATTGATACTGCAATAAAGTTACTGTGAAAATTCCCGAGTCCCCACACTCCGTCACCTGTTTGGGGGTACCCTAAGGGAGAATTTAACACCCAACCAGCATGTTTTTCAGACTGTGGGAGGAAACTGGAGCACCTGGGGGAAACCCACACAGACACAGGGAGAATGTGCAGATTCTGCACAGACAGTGACCTGAGCTGGGAATCAAACCCGGACACAGTGAGGCAGCATTGCTAATCACTGGGCCACTGTGTCATCCCACATTACAAAGAAGTGGGTGGGTGGTGTGGTGTAGATGTTGTGGATACGGTCCAATGAATTCTCACAGCTGGTGATTGAAAACCTCCTTAATTATTGATGTCACGTGGTTTGTTTCTGTCTTTTGGGGTCATAGAATTTCTGTCAGACTCCTATAAAAGTGCAGACAGAGCACTTATCCTGATAAAACACACTGTTTTGTATCAGTGGCGCCTCTGGTATAGCTGGAGATGGAAAAATATGCTTTGATGTGTGCCTAAACTAGAATCTTTGGCTGATCAGCCTTTTCTGTACCTGGGTCAACATCCTATATTCTCCTTGGCTGAATACACAATGGCAGGAGGTACTTTGAAAATCCTGGAATCTGAGGTACGTGGCTCTGTCTCTGGCATCCTGTAAGTGGGGGGTGTGCACTGTTATGCCATGTACTCGTGGCTTTATCTTGTATCCTTTTATCCTCTAATCTCTGAAATCTCCTATTGTTTGTATCTTTTTGGAGGCACTGTTTGTAATGAATCATTTGAATTAACTGCGTTTGTGCTGTCTTTTCCCTGTTTGTGGAGAAATGATTATGCTGTACTGTACCGACCCTTGAGGGTTTGCTGCATTGTTTATCAAAAGGGGAAAAAATCTTCAACAAAAATGTTTAGAAAAGGGCTAGTACGCAGGTACAGCAAATAATTAAGGAATGCTAATAGAAAAAGTTAAGGTTTATTTATTAGTCACAAGTAGACTTACATTAATACTACAGTGAAGTTACTGTGAAAATTCCCTAGTCACCACACTCTGGTGCCTGTTTGGATACCCTGAGGAAGAATTTAGCCTCTAACCAGCACATCTTTCAGACTGTGGGGGAAAACTGGAGCACCAGTAGGAAACCCATGCAGACATGGGGAGAATGTGCAAACTGTGCCCCCCCCCCCGTGTTATTGTAAGGGGAATTGAGCATTAAAGTTGGAAAGTTATGCTTTAGATATTCAAGACATTGGTGAGACCACATCTGGAGTACTGTGGGTATTAGTCTCCTTGCTTAAGGAAGCAGTTCGGAGAAACTTTATTAGATGAATACATGGATTAGACAGTTTGATTTGAGGAAAGGATGAGCAGACCAGGTTTGTATCTGCTGAAGTTTTAAAGAGTAAGAGGCAACTTGATTGAAACAAACTAGCTCCTGAGTGGATTTGATAGAGCGGATGTGGTGAGGATATTTACTCTGGTGGGTCACTGTAGGGGTCGGTCATTTAAGACAAATGAGGAGAAACCTTTTGTTCTCAGAGGTGATGAATCTTTGGAATTCTCTTCCTCAAAAGATGGTGAAAGCAGAATCTTTGAATGTTCTTAAAGCAGAGTGAGATCGATTCTTGATAAGCAAAGGGGTGAAAGGTTATCGGAGAGTGGATGGGAATGTGGAGTTGAGGTCACAGTTAGATCAGCCATGATTTAAATGGCGGACTGGTGTCCTACTCCTGTTCCTAACTTGTATGTTTATGTGTGACCCAACCCAACAGCAGATCAACCAGATCGGTATGTAAGTCAGGGGAGAAATTCCATTCCAATCGGAATTAAGGCATGCCAGATTGGGTGCCTGGGAAACTCAACCCAAACTAGGTGAAGGCAGAACATGGTACTGTGTAAGGAATACTGAGCTGGGAACACAGTGGAGGATATAACTCAACTTATTGTTGAATTTCAAGTTGTTAATTGCTAACGTGGTTTGGAGGCAAATAATTCAGGCTAGATCAGTGGCAATGTCAATTCCAGCCTATAATTGGCGAGCTATGATATCACTGGCCTGTTTTTCTGTCCCCTGTAAATCTTTTAACCTTGTCCTGCATTTCTGGCCTTGATCTTTCACAAAGGTTTTCAATGCAAGGAAAAGAAGGGCATATGTAATGGGAGAGAGAATAGGCAAACATACGCGCAAGGGATTGTGTAAAAACTAATCCAGCGAGTGCATCTGATTTGTCAGATAAATGATGATGAAATTCAATTGGGGAGAGAAGTAGAATCTATAGAATCCCTGAAGTGCAGAAGAAGACCATTCGGCCCATTGAGCCTGCACTGCCAACAATCCCACCCAGACCCTTTTCCTTGCAATCCAACTAACCTGCACATCTTTGGGGGGAGAGAAACTGGGAGGAAACCCACAGGGAGAACATGCAAACTCCACACAGACAATGATCCGAGGCCAGAACTGAATCTGGGTTCCTGATGCTGTGAGGCAGCAGTGCTAGCTACTGTGCTGCCCCACTCTGTGAGCCTGATATGATTTAAAAGCCCAACCTTGAGATCTGGAGTCAGATGCCAAGCTCATAATTGTGTGCATTTGGTAATTTTAAAGGTAACAGTCCAATGCTACACTTATCAGAAAATTGAGGAGTGGAAGTAGTTGGAAATGTTTACTTCTATCTTTAATATCATTGAATGCTAAAACTCAGTATCAGAATCAGAGCTCAGTATACATAGGTGGATTGGTGGAGCTGGAGTTTTTAGTAGAGAGGTCATACTCTTTTTGTTGCCCGCTCCATTTGCATGCACCCATTTTGGTGAAATTACATTATGGGCAAGTCTAAGAGAAGTTGAATCTCACTTGAGTTGGATTGTGGAAAAACCATCATTTTAGCTTTCATAATATAAGGTGAACATGTAATATCACTGCTGGTAGGAAGCTAAGCCCTGAAGTGAATTTATTTCAAGCCATCAAAGGTTCCGGCTGCTTAGGGATGTGCGAGGTGAAATTGCTGGGCCTCTGACACAAATCTTTGTCTCTTTGGGACACAGGTGAGGTCACAGAGGACTGGAGAATAGCTAATGTTGTACCGTTGTTTAAGAAGGGTAGTAGGGATAACCCTGGAAATTATAGGCCGGTGAATTTGACGTCAGTGGTAGGGAAGCTGTTGGGGGGGATTCTTAGAGATAGCATGTATAGGCACTTAGAGCATTGCGATCTGATTAGGGATACGCAGCATGGATTTGTTAAGGGAGGTCGTGCCTTGTAAATCTAGTAGAATTTTTTGAGGAGGTGATGGAAACGGTGGACGAAGGTCGAGCCTTTGATGTCGTCCATATGGATTTTCGTAAGGCGTTTGACAAAGTCCCTCATTGGAGGTTAGTTGAGAAGGTCAAGGTTAATGGGATATAAGGACAGGTAGCTAGATGGATAAGTAGCTGGCTTGGTAATAGGAGACAGACAGTAATAGTGGAAGGGTGTTTTTCTAGCTGGAGGTCGGTCACTAGTGGTGTGCCGCAGGGCTCGGTACTGGGACCTCTTCTGTTTGTAATATATATAAATGACTTGGAAGAGGGAGTAAATGGAGTGATCAGCAAGTTTGCAGATGATACAAAGATGGCTGGACTTGCGGATAGTGAGGAGCATTGTCAGGCGATGCAGCAGGACATAGGCTGGTAGCTTGGGCAGACAGATGGCAGATGGAATTCAATCCTGATAAATGTGAGGTGATACATTTCGGGAGAAAGAATGTAGGGGGGAGGTATATGATAAAGGGTAGACCTATTAAGAGTATAGGAACGCAGAGGGACCTGGGGGTGCAGGTGAACAAGTCTCTGAAGGTGGCAGAGCAAGTGGAGAAGGTTGTGAAGAAAGCATATAGTATATTAGCCTTTATAGGAAGGGGTATAGAGTACAAGAGCTGGCCTTTGATGTTGCAGTTGTGTAAAACGTTGGTTAGACCTCATTTGGAATACTGTGTCCAGTTCTGGTCGCCCTACTACTGGAAGGACATGGAGAGTCTGGAGAGAGTGCAGAGGAGGTTTACCAGGATGCTGCCTGGTATGGAAGGTCTGAGTTACGAGGAGAGGTTAGGTAAATTGGAATGTTTTCCTTAGAAAGATGTAGACTTAGAGGAGATCTAATAGAGGTGTACAAGATTATGAGGGGTGTAGATAGAGTAAAAAGGGTTAAGCTTTTTCCTAGGATGGATTCGAATAGCACGAGGGGTCACAGGCTTAGGGTGAGGGGGGTAAGGTATAATTTGGATGCTAGAGGGAGTTTTTTCACACAGAGGGTGGTGGGGTTATGGAATGCGCTGCCAAGTAAAAGTGGTGGAGGCAGGCACTCTGGAGTTATTTAAGAAACAGAATGGAAATGGCGGGGTATAGAAAACTGATTTAAAATAGGGATCATGAGCCTTGTGAATCCCTGGGAAGTGTGTCAATAGATGATGATATTGATGTACTTGTTTTTATCCTACAGATGCTTTGGTCCACCTTGTTGTCTAACCCCCGTGCTTGCGTGGGTTTTCTCCAGGTACTCTATTTCCTCCCACATCCCAAAGATGTGCTCTTAGGCTAATTGGCAAAACAAATTCTCCCTAAATTGTCTCAAATTTGGTTTTTAATCCATAGATCTATAAACATGGACAGGGATCGCGGGTAGAGGTGGGAACATCAGGGTGACAGTGTGGGCTCATTGGGCCAAAGGGCCTGTTTCCCTTCTTTGTTCAAGATCTGTGTATCTGACAGGTTAGAAATAATGTTGGAAGATTTAAAATAGGGATCGTGAGTCTTGGGAGTTTCTGGAAAGTGTGTAAATAGATGATGATATTGATGTACTTGTTTTTACCCTACAGGTGCTTTGGTCCACCTTGTTGTCTAAGGAGGGGCATACACGCGATGGGTCGTGAGAGAGCTGCTCTTGGATTCTTTTTCGAGAGTATCCTAGTGCTTCACATCGTTAGTGTACGCTTGACCTGGACCATTTGATGGGCAACACGACAGCTCAGTGACTATTGCTGTGCTGTGCAGATACATGGATTTGGGCCCTGTGTCTGTGGGAGTTTGCGCATTCTCCCCGTGCTTGCGTGGGTTTTCTCTGGGCGCTCCAGTTTCCTCCCACATCCCAAAGATGTGCTCTTAGGCTAATTGGCAAAACAAATTCTCCCTAAATTGTCTCAAATTTGGTTTTTAATCCATAGATCTACAAACATAGACAAGGATCACGGGTAGAGGTGGGAACATCGGGGTGGTGGCACGGGCTCGTTGGGCCGAAGGGCCTGTTTCCCATGCTGTTTTGTTCTTTGTTCTTTGACTGAACATGGAAATTTTAAAATTACTTGGAGTAGTAAAGTCATGTGTGCTTGAATGGTTCTGAAAGGCAGTCTGAAATAATTGTTTCTGTGTTTAAACACTAGAATGAGAGGTGAGTGAAATATTCAGTATATTTAAAATTTAGTTCACCACTTGTGCTAATGTGTCTGTGAGACACTGCCATCCCTTGGAACTTTGACTCCTTGTCCGTAGAATGGTACAAGCTTATCTCGGCGTCATTGCATGTTGTTTGTTACTCTGTCATGGATTCCAATCTTGACGTTTCAAAAGGTTCTCTATATCAGGAAGGACTTGACTGATAGTTTTGTGTGTTGTCTACCTCCTATCAACAGAAGACAATCTGCAAGTAGTTATTGTCTGTATTGCTGAGGATTTCATATGTTTACAGCTGCTAGAATTTTAAAGGTAAAGTTACTGGTAATGCATGACAAGTAAAAAGATTAATATTAAGAGACCCTCATCAGAACTTGTGTGCTTCCTACTGGATAATATGGGCACAAAGAAACTGGGTGTTTTTAGGATCAATTGGGCTAAGAATATTATCAAGTTGGAGATGGAGGTTCTTAGGTGCAATATTCAAGTTTTGAGTAGTACTGTACAATGAGCAATTTGTAGTATTTTTTTATCCCATTATGATCACCTTTTATACCTTGCTACAAGGACCAGACTCCTATTGGGATATTTTCCACTTCTGGGGGGTGAGGGGATGTGGAGGGAGGTGCCAGACAAGATATTGTGCAAAATGTCTGCAACGGCAGTACAGACGACAGACGTCTCGTCAGCTGCAAAGGCAGAGAAGATGTGCTCCCAGTCATTGTGGTTCAACGCATCATCAATATATGACCAGTCTATCAAATCATACAGAGGCATTGGACAATGGCATTGTCCATGTTAAATAAAACCATGTGTAGACTCCTATTAGGGTCTGTCTGCCAAGTCCTGTAGTAATGATGAAGGAGACAGGGCTATGAATCTGGGAGGCTGTCTAGTCAAGAATTTACACAGAGGTGACTGATATGTGAAGATGGGGTGGCCTTTGTGTTGGGATAAAGGTGGTTTTGGGCAGCAGTATCCATAACTGTTCAGCCTTCTTCAGGACACCCTCTGCTCACCCCGTATGAGAAGGGAGCTTGAAAAAGTGCCCCAAAAATAAGCTGTCTGAGCTTCTCCTGGCTGAAGAACCATAGTAAGAAATCTCACAATACCAGGTTAAAGTCCAACAGGTTTATTTGGTAGCAAAAGCTTTCGGAGTGTTACTCCTCCTTTAAGTGAACGAAGAAGGGGTAACACTCCTCACTCACTCACCTAAAGAAGGAGCAAAGCTCTGAAAGCTTGTGCTACCAAATAAACCTGTTGGACTTTAACCTGTTGTGACACTTCTTGCTGTGCTTACCCCAATTCAATGCCATCATCTCCACAATGGCACAATAATTAGCACTGCTGCCTCACAGAACGAATGAGGAGTCCAGGCTCAATTCCGATCTCGTGTGATTGTATGAAGTTTGCAAGTTGCCCCCTTTTCTGTGTTGGTTTCCTCCCACTCCAAAGATCTGCAAATTAGGTTGATTGGCCATGCTAAATTGCCTTTAGTATCAGAGGAACTAGCTAGAGTAAATACATGGGGTTGTGGGATGGGGTTTGGGTGAGATTGTAGTTGGTGCAGACTTTATTGGCTGAATGGTCTCCTTCTGAACTGTATGATTCTATATCCTGCAAACTCACCATTTTTATGGTCAAATACAACTTGGAATGTTAGATAACTCATGGGTAATCTCAAGAGTGACCATCTGGGAAGAAAGACAGCAATTATATCACATCAGCTATGAAAACTCCAAATTGAGAGCCTGCCCTCAGTGAGACTCACCTTTCTGGGTGAGGGACAGTTGACGGAACAAATAGGAATATACTTCTGGAGTAAGGGGAAATATGAAAACATCAGGCAGATAATTGGACGAATAAACTGGAAGGAGGCGTTCTTGGGGAAAAGTACAGAAGGAAAGTGGCGGATATTCAAGGAATGTTTGGGGCTGTGCAAGACAACGTTCCGAGGAGACAAGGAGGTTTTGGTAGGATGTGGGAACCGTGGTGCACAAAGGTTGTGGTGAACCTAGTCAGGAAGAAAAGAAAGGTGTATAAAAGGTTCAGAGAGCTAGGAGATGTTAGGGATCTAGAGGAGTATAAGGTGTGTAGAAGGGAGCTTAAAAAGGAAATTAGGAGAGCCAGAAGGGGTCATGAGAAGGCCTTAGCAGGTAAGATTAAGGAGAATCCCAAGGCCTTCTACAAATATGTGAAAAGTAAAAGGATGAGAAGAGCAGGGATAGGACCTATAAAAGGTGAAGGGGGAAAAGTCTGTGTAAATCTGGAAGAAATGGCAAAGGTGCTTAACGAGTACTTTGCCTCGGTATTCACAGTGGAAAGTGATCTGGGAGGTTGTACTACAGGTTTGCGGCAAACGGAAAAGATTGAGCATGTGGATGTTAGGAAAGAGGATGTGTTAGAACTTTTAAATTCTATCAAGATAGACAAGTTGCCGGGACCAGATGGGATGTACCCCAGGTTATTGTGGGAAGTGATTGCAGAGCCCCTGGCGATGATCTTTGCGTTGCCCAAGGAAATGGGAGAGGTTCCGGAGGATTGGAGGATTGCAGATGTGGTTCCTATTTTTAAGAAAGGGAACGAGGATAGTCTGGGAAATTACTGACCGGTGAGTGTGACCTCAGTGGTTGGTAAGCTGATGGAGAGGCTTCTGAGGGACAAGATTTATGAGCATTTGGAGAAGTTTAGAATGATCAGAAGTAGTCAGCATGGTTTTGTCAAGGACAGGTTGTGCCTTACGAGCCTAGTTGAGTTCTTCAAAAATGTGACTGAACACATTGACGAAGGAAGTGCGGTAGATATGGTGTACATGGACTTCAGCAAGGCGTTTGATAAGGTCCCCCATGCAAGGCTTCTGGAGAAGGTGAGAGGGCATGGGATCCGAGGGGCTTTGGCCTTGTGGATCCAGAACTGGCTTGCTGGCAGAAGGCAGAGAGTGGTTGTGGATGGCTCTTTTTCTGCATGGAGGTCGGTCACCAGTGGAGTGCCCAGGGATCTGTTCTGGGACCCTTGCTGTTTGTCATTTTTCATAAATGACCTGGATGAGGAAGTGGAGGAATGGGTTAGTAAGTTTGCCGACGATATAAAGGTTGGTGGTGTCGTGGATGGTCTGGAGGGATGTGAAAAGTTGCAGCGGGACGTAGACAGGATGCAAGATTGGGCGGAGAAGTGGCAGATGGACTTCAACGCGGATAAATGTGTAGTGCTCCATTTTGGCAGGAGTAATAGGATGAAGGAGTACAATATCAAGGGTAGGAGTCTTTAGCTGTGTTGAAGAGCAGAAGGATCTTGGGGACCGGGTCCATAGGACTCTTAAATCGGCCTCGCAGATGGAGGATGTGGTCAAGAAGGCGTATGGTGTACTGGCTTTCGTTAATCGAGGGATTGAGTTTAGGAGTTGGAGGTAATGATGCAGCTTTATAAGACCCTTGCCAGACCCCACTTGGAGTACTGTGCGCAGTTCTGGTCGCCTCACTATAGGAAGGATGTGGAAGCTATTGAATGAGCACAGAGGAGATTTACAAGGACGTTGCCTGGATTGGGAGGCATGCCTTAGGTTGAGGGAACTGGGACTCTTCTCCCTGGAGCGACGTAGGTTAAGAGGCGACCTGATAGAGGTTTATAAAATGTTGAGAGGAATAGATAGGGTGGATTCTCAGAGGCTATTTCCCCAGGTTGAAATGGTTGCTACGATAGGACACAGATTTAAGGTGTAGGGAAGCAAATACAGAGGGGATGTTAGGGGAAAGTTTTTCACTCAGAGGGTGGTGAGTGAATGGAATCGGCTGCCGTCGGTGGTGGTAGACGTGAACTTGCTGGGGTCTTTTAAAAGACTTCTGGATGAGTATATGGGAACTAATGGAATAGGGGGCTGTGGATAGGTCTGTGGCTTGATAGGTATAGATGTGATTGGCGCAACTCGTGGGCCGAAGGCCCTGTTTGTGTTATACTGTTCTATGTTCTATACCTTTCACTGGATAAGGAAAGGCTGATAGACTATCATGTCCATAGTTGATTTTGCCATCTGGAATAAGGTCTTGAACACATTGCCAGAACTCTTCAGCTGTCTAAGTCAAAAGCTCGTGACATTTCACCTACAGCTTAGCCTTAATTAATATGATATTGTCATCAGCTTTATGCCTTCACCATGAGTCTCTGATGACAATGTTAAGGAAAAGTTCAATTCTAATGTTGAATCCATCCAAAAAGAGAAAAATAATTATCCTCCTGGGGACCTTTAATCAGGATTTGTCATGATTCTGATGTCACCTTTTGGGGAAAAGTTGGACAAAGAAAACAACCAACGCAAATGATCCCTCAGCCTGGCCTCCTTTATAACAAACACCCACTTCCGCCAGAAGGAAAAGTGCAAAACCACGTGCAAGCTTCATCGATCAAAGCATTGGCACCTCGTGGATTATGACATTAAGTGATGTCTGTACACTCAATCTGTGCAGGGGGTTCATGCTTTATTAGACAGATCATAGATTAGTTCATATGGTGCAAACCACTTGGCACCAATACAACACAAAGTCCAAGAGGAAGAGGATTAATGTCTTAGCCTTAAAGCAGCTCGATTGAAGAAGGGAATTTCAAGTGCAGCTCAACACCAACCCTGGAAAATCTTCATACATTCAACCCAGTTCCAGAGAAGCGGATCAAAAGTCAGCTATATTAAATGATAGTGCCCTGATCCATTGATTTTGAGCATTAACGACACCAGGACTAGTTAGCTGGAAACAATGCTGCACATAACCTATTAGAAAAAAGTGCAAATCTCTCACTGCCTGTCATTAAAGCGAAGAAAGTATCATTCCAACAGCTTGAGATTGATGCCCAAAGACAAATCCAGAAGATAAAGGACATGTAATGAGAAAAGTGAGGCGAAAAGGTGGTTAGCACTGCTGCCTCACAGTGCCAGGGACCCAGATTCAGTTCCGGCTTGGGTCACTGTCTGTGTGGAGTTTGCACATTCTCCTGTGTCTGCGTGGGTTTCCTCCCACAGTCCGAAAGATGTGCTGGTTAGGTGCATTGACCCAAACAGACACTGGAGTGTGGCGACTAGGGATATGTCATAGTAACGTCATTGCAGTGTTAATGTAAACCTTACTTGTGACCAATAAATAAACTTAGACTCTTAAAAGTTAAATAGAGGTGTACAAGATTATGAGGGGTATAGATAGAGTAAACAGGGTTAAGCTTCTTCCTAGGATGGACTCGAATAGCACGAGGGGTCACGGGCTTAGGGTGAGGGGGGTAAGGTATAATTTGGATACTAGAGGGAATTTTTTCTCACAGAGGGTGGTGAAGGTATGGAATGCGCTGCCATTGGACCAAGTAAAGTGGTGGGGGCAGGCACTCTGGAGTTATTTAAGAAATACTTAGGCACATGAACAGAATGGGAATGGAGGGGTGTAGAAAACTGATTTAAAATAGGGATCATGAGCCTTGAGTCTCTGGGAAGTGTATCAATAGATGATATTGATGTACTTGTTTTTATCCTACAGGTGCTTTGGTTCACCTTGTTGTCTAACAAGGAGCACACATGCGATGGGTCATGAGAGGGCTGCTCTTGGATTTTTTTCGAGAGTATCGTTGTGCTTCATGTTGTTAGTGAACGCTTGGCCTGGACCATTTGATGGGCAACACGACAGCTCAGTGACTATCGCTATGCTGTGCAGATACATGGATTTGGGCCTGTGTCTGTGGGAGTTTGTGCATTCTCCCTGTGCTTGCGTGGGTTTCCTCCCCCATCCCAAAGATGTGCTCTTAGGCTAATTGGCAAATCAAATTTTCTCCCTAAATTGTCTCAAATTTGTTTTTTAATCCATAGATCTATTAACATAGACAGGGATCATGGGTAGGGGTGGCGGCACGGGCTCATTGGGCCAAAGGGCCTGTTTCCCGTGCTGTTTTGTTCTTTGTTCTTTGAAAGGTTGACACATCCAGCAGGATGCTCACCATCATGTCATACGAAAGCCAGGACTATCTATAGACCAAGGTCGAATGGACAATTTTCAATAACTCCTTGGACTGTGAATAAATGCCCAGTGGTAGCTGCTACTCTCCAGACTATTGCTCCAGTCCTCTGTGATAGAATCCATGAATGAAGCACCAATGATTCCTTACACACACACACACACACACACGCTTTCTTTCCTCCAACTGACTTTAGGAATGTGACTACGATAGCTATCTTCAAGAAGGGAGATAAATCATGCATTTGAGGTTTTTCCCACTTGTGCATAGCAAGAAAAATCCTGGCATGCATTATTCTGAAGTGGCTACAAAAATCTTCTCAAAGGCAGAGCATGGCTTTTGACCAGCCAGAACATACTTTATGTTCCTAAGCAAATCCAAGTAGTATATCCACAACAAAACCAAGAACTCTTCAGTATGTTCGTCAACCCAACTGAAGCATTTGACTCTAATCGTGAGGTTCTGTGGATTGTGCTCCAATGAGTAGGATGTCCAAGAGACTTCATCACAATCCTTTGATTGTGACACAATGATATGACTGCAACTGTCTTCAGTGGAGAACTGAAACAGGCACATTAGTGTCCCAGATCAGGGTCAAGTAAGGGAATGTGACAGCCCCCATGCTATTTCCAATCTATCTGAATTGGCTAGTCACCTCATCAAGATAAATGCCTTATGGTGTGAGTGTTTTTTTATTATTCATTTAAGGGATGTGTGTGTTGCTGACTAGATCTGTGTTTATTACCCATCCCTATTGTCGCCTAGATGGAAAACTCTTTAACCTCAGAGTTAAAGAGTTAACTCTTTAACATGCCAAAACTAAACAGATTACCGTACAGATACGTGATCTACAGCTTGTGGATGACTGCTGTGTCATTGTCCACTGGACATCAGATTTGCAAGCTACTTTCAATCTCAAAAGATGTGAGAAGTGTATTGGAGTATGGAGTTGAGATTGAGGATCAGCCATGATTAGGTTGAATGGCAGAATATGCTCAAAGAGTCGAATGACCTGCTCCTACTAGGTTGTCAAGAAGGCATGTGGAGTCTTAGCTTTTATTGGTAGGGGGATTGAATTTCGGAGCCGCAACGTCATGTTGCAACTATACAAAACTCTAGTGCGGCCGCACTTGGAGTATTGTGTGCAGTTCTGGTCCCCACATTATAAGAAAGATGTGGAGGCATTGGAGAGGGTACAGAGGAGGTTTACCAGGATGTTGCCTGGTATGGAGGGCAGGTCTTATGAAGAGAGGCTGAGGGATTTGAGGTTGTTTTCGTTAGAAAGGAGGCGGCTAAGAGGAGACCTTATCGAAACATATAAGATGATTAGAGGTTTAGATAGGGTGGATAGTGATAGCCTTTTTCCTAGGATGGAGAAAGCTAGCACGAGGGGACACAGCTTTAAATTAAGGGGTGATAGTTATAGGACGGATATCGGAGGTAGGTTCTTTACCCAGAGGGTGGTTAGGGAGTGGAATGCCCTGCCTGTGACAGTTGTAGATGCGCCAAGTTTGGTGGCGTTTAAGAGATTAGTTGATAAGTTTATGGAAGAGAAGGGAATGGTTTAGTTTGGAGGGTCATTGC
This sequence comes from Sphyrna mokarran, assembly GCA_024679065.1. Taxonomy (NCBI): domain Eukaryota; kingdom Metazoa; phylum Chordata; class Chondrichthyes; order Carcharhiniformes; family Carcharhinidae; genus Sphyrna; species Sphyrna mokarran. The sequence continues at coordinate 7,140,348 of JAGIQG010000034.1, forward strand.
TTTTTTTTTCATAATTGGTCAGCGCAACATCGAAGGCCTGTTCTGCGCTGTAATGTTCTATGTTCTACTCCTTTTAATTCTGCTTATAATATACTCTAGTCCATCCTAGATTATTGCCAAAACAAAACTGATATACCAACCCATGTCTGCACAGCCAAATATGTTGAAGGAGAGATGCTGAAATATATTGAGCACTTCCCATTACCGCGGCCAAAGGGTCACCTGTGGGCGTAGAGATCTAACACTGGATCAGGTCTGCCAGATCAGCTAGCCTTCTACAAACTACTGTAGCGAGGGTCTGACAGTAAAGACCTCCTGTGCCATAGCAATAGTCCAAGGCTGAGATTTTGCATCTCTATTTGCCATTGGTACAAATAGTGACAAGTATGCAAAATCTCACAAGAGACTGAAAATGCAATTTGTGCCAATGGGCAACAGGATTTCCCCTAATTGATCGATTTCCCCCACCCTATCCCTGCAAATGACATGATGGAAATCCTGCCATGAAAATCAGGATTCCCATTTGCATTGCTTTGAATGTTGTTGTCAGGCCTTTGTATTGGATTGACCATTCATAGTGAAACACACAAGTCCCTTGCAATGTGTACCTGGTGAGTGGAAACTGCCAGAGGTGAGTACAGCCCCCTGGGAGTGGGCATATGCCAAGGCAGTATCCTGACACTGCCCCTGGCATGGAGAGTGTTATTGCTGGGGGAGGGGGAGGCTTTTGCAAGAGAGGTAGTTCTGTTTCCATGCTCCTTGGTGGCGAGGCAGGGAGGGCAGGTAAAGTTCATGGCTGGGGGAGAGTGGTATTGCATAGACAAGGGATTTTTTTTTTTAAATCAAATAACTTTGATCTTTTGAAAACTTAAATCATTGCCCGCCTGGTCAATGTTACGTCTTGGAACTGATCTTCACCTTTTTTGCACAGAGTGGCTAAAAATATGGCAGAGGAAGCCGCCTTTGGGGCCTGTGTCCACACTCAGTCTCTCCCCCTCCGCCCCATCCACCCACCCTTCCTACTGTTTTTCGTGCTTGCTGTACCACTATGCCATAAAGAAATTAGAAAGTTTTGCCTTGGTATATAGAGCTATTGTCATCACCATCCCTATACTACAGAGAGACCTGGACAGTGTATTAAAAACACCTGAGAACACTAGGGAAATTCTATCAGCAATGCCTCCACCTCATCTTCCTGATTCAATAGGAGGACCATTGAATAAATGCTAGTCCTCTTTATTTTTCTGAAGCCATATTCACAGACAGACTTAATGGAATGGACGCTCTCTTGTCCTGATGGTTGAAAAGTGTCTCCCCCACCAGATCTTGTTTTCTCAAACCTCCATTGGCCAGTGTTCCATAGGAGGATAAATAAAATGCTTCCAAGACACTCTGAAGCTGTCCTTGGAGTATGGCAACAATGACATTGAAGACTGGAAGAAGTTTTCTACCAATTGCTCAGAATAGTGACAAGTTGTCCTCTGAGCTGCGTCATACCTTGAGTCACACCAAAATTAAAGCGACGGCAGAAAAGGATAGGAAAGGAAGTAAATGCTGCACTCCTAATCTCATTGTCCCAAAGGACATTCTGCCCAATCTGCTCCAAGATCTGTAGGTTGGGAAGGGGCCAGTTTCAGTCACATGAAGGCGCATGACGGAAATTCAGAATCTGACATAGACGTCATCCTCCAATCAAGATACAGACAACAATATGTATGGAACCTTCACGGCATTGGACAGTAAGGACAACAATTTGGTGAATTCATTTAATAGCTAGGACCAACGAAGACTTGAGTTGTTTAGTGTTATCATCAAAAACTCAAAATAAATAACTCCAGTTATGATTATTAATTTTTTTACTCCATTCTTAAGGTTACAAAGCCAGTGCTCAGAATGAACCAGGCAGACCCAAATCCATTCCTTGCTTGCCCCCAAAACCAAATTTAAAAACCAATTGAATTCATTCAAGGTATCCACAAGGGACACAAAGAAGCCTCAAGCTGACAAGATGAGTCATTGCACCCCATCTTGGGCTTGTTGCTGCCAGTATTTCTACAGTGGCAGTTTAGAATGAGCTTTACTTCACATCTAACCAATATTATGCCTACTTGGCTAAATTGATTGATTATAGATACCATTTGACTTCACATTGAGTTGGATGTCATCCTTGCCTGGGAGGGATTGATATGGACACATATTGCATGACGTGGATGATTCTGCTTCTTGGCACTGTTTCCACAATGAGTACAATAAAGATAGCCTAGGGCAAAATTAAGTTAAATTTTAAGCTAATCGGTTTAGAACTCAATTCTTGTTGAAATTCTCTTGACTGATCCATTAGTTCAGCATTGTGTACAAGCATCGCCTGAGTTGAGGCCCTAATTGTCCTCATTGGCGAATGTAAAAGACTCTCTGGCACTATTCCAAGACGTGCAGAGGAGTCCTCCCAATGTCCTAGTCAATATGTCTTCCTCAGATATCACCAAAATATTATCTGGCCATTCATCTTGACGTGTATAATTTAGCTGTTGCTTACCAACATTACAACAGTGATTACACTTCAAAATAATTCAATTCACTGTCATGTGCTTTGAGTCTTCCTTTGGGAATGTGAAAGGTGATATATAAATGTAAGTTATTTTTCTTTATATAAAGACAACTTGATACCTATTTGAAATGGTTCAATTATTATGTCCGTGGAATTAATTAAATAGCATTTTTATTTTTAAGGTAGCAGTTTAGTAACATAAATGAGCTAAATAGAATTAAGCAAATTGTAGGTCTGCTCCTTGATTTGATTTATTATTGTCACATGTATTAATACATAGTGAAAAGTACTGCTTCTTGTGCACTACAGACAGCGCATACCATTCATAGAGAAGGAAAGGAGAGACTGCAGATTGTAGTATTACAGTCATAGTTAGGGTGTAGAGAAAGATCAACTTAATGCAAGGAGGTCCATTCAAAAGTCTGGCAGCATGGAAGAAGCTGTTCTTGAGTTGGTTGACATTTGTACTTTTTTCCCGATGGAAGAGAGAATTGTGTGGGGTCCTTAATCATGCTGAGTGCTTTTCCAAGGCAGCGGTTAGTGTAGACAGTGTCAATGGATGGAAGATTGGTTTGAATGATGGACTGGGCTTCTCTCATAAACCTTTGTAGTTTCTTGCGGACTTGGATAGAGCAAGAGCCATACCAAGCTGTGATACAACTAAAGATAATGCTTTCTATGGTGCACTTGTAAAAGTTGGTGAGAGTTGTAGTGGCTGTACGAAATTTCCATAATCTTCTGAGAAATTGGTGGTTTTGATAGGCATTCATAACTGTTGCGTTGGCATGGAGGGATCAGGACAGGTTGCTGATAATCTGGATACCTAAAAACTTGAAACTCTTGACCATTTCTGTTTCATCCCCATTGATATAGACAGGGGCATGACTTCCACTATGCTTCCTGAAGTTAATGACTATCTCCTTCAATTTGTTGACATTGCGGGAGAGATTATTATGATCACACCAGTTCAACAGATTCTCTATCTCTTTCCTCTACTCAGTCTTGTCATTATATGTCATATCTGTTATGACATATCTATGTTATATATCACGCCATATGGTGGCGTTTAAGAGGTTAATTGATAAGTATATGGAAGAGAAGGGAATGGTTTAGTTTGGAGGGGCATTGCTTTTTATTTTGGTCGGCACAACATCGAAGGCCGAAGGGCCTGTTCTGTGCTGTATTGTTCTATGTTCTATCTATGCCCAGTTTGAACAAAAGGTCAGCGAGAGCAATCCTTCACCCCGGACTCTAGCTTGGTCTGGTACTGTGTTTTGGCATCTTTGATCTCCTTAGAACATGTCTGACTTCATGCATTGTTTCTGATTTTGGCAGAGATTAGTAACGTTTGCAACTTTTCCCCACATTCTTTTGATTTCCACACAATATGTTCTGGTCAAAATCTCGCTCAGATTTGCATAATTCCAGCAATTGCCAGTAGTATTCTGTGGCTGTTTGTTAGTAATGGCACATAATTCCTGGGTGATCTTTCATCCTTTTTCCTTATTTCAAGTTTCTAATCCATCCACACTCTAGAACTTATCATTTCCTTATTTTAGGAAGAATGTCCTTGCTATAGAAGGAGTTCAGTGAAGGTCATGTGAGGAGACACCAAGTCGGTCAGGGTTATATTCACTGGAATTTAGAAGAGTGAGAGGGGAAATCGTAGAAACTTAAAAAATTCTAACAGGATTAGACAGGGTAGATTCAGAAAGAATGTTCCCAATGGTGGGGGAATCAGTACTAGGGGGTCAGAGTTTGAGGATAACTGAGGTGAGGAGAAATTTCTTCACCCAGAGAATGTGTGGAATTCACTATCACAGAAAATAGTTGAGGCCAAAACGTTGTGATTTCAAGAAACAATTATAGTTCTTGGAGGTAAAGGGTTATGGGGGGAAGGAGGGATCAGGATGTTGAACTTGATGATCAGCCGTGATGGAAATGAATGGCTGAGCTGGCTGGAAGGGCAGAATGACCTACTATTTCTAGTTTCTACGGGGAGGTGGAGGAGAGAATCTTTATGCTCTTCAGTACCAATCCCTAAGTACCACAAGTTTGATCGAAGTAAAATTACAGTAAAGATTAACCCAATTACTTATTTCTCCCTCAAAAAACACTTTTTTTTGTCTAGCTACTTTTTCCTGATCTAGGAACCTACTTTGCATTGAGCTGTTTATTTAGAAAACCTCAAGTCAAGATACAAAACCGCGTATCTGTGTGGCCCAATAGTATAAAATCCTGAGTGTATGGCTTGAGCTCACTGTGGGGATCTGACCTAATTTAGACTTTGGGAGTATGCTTTGCTTTGCTGGAAGATGCCTAGTTTTGGATGCAGTATTAAACCAAGCACTGATCTGCCAGTTCTCGTGACATACTGGTTTAATGGGTAATATTTATCCCTGAATCAATGTTATTGAAAGTGGATTTAGCTGGTCATTTATCTCTGCTGCTTTTGGAACCTTGCTGAATACAAGTTGGTTGCCAAATGCGCAATACTATGGTTTAAAAAATAATTTGTGTTTAGTGCTTTGGGATATCCTGAGGGTGTGAAGGCACTGTTTTTTTTTAAACTTTTTCTGTGCTGTATATTCTGTGTAATTACCAACACCAGTCAATGTGCTCACATTTTTTTTGAATAAGGTCCCTAGCTATATGAAATTTCAGGGGCAGTTTTGTGCACCTCCCACCTGTTTGAAATTGAGATTGACCAAACTCTCTCCTGGAAAAGATTGGTATTGATATTGTCTCTTTTAAAAATTCCCCATTCTTTACAGATAGCAAGCTACTTTTGAAGAATGCAGTCATTTTGCACATAGCAAAATCCCACCAAGAGGAATTAAATTAAAGGTCAATTATTAGACAATTTGAAGATGTTGGGTTAGAGCAAAGGAACGTTGGCTAGGATGTGTATTAGGCAATGGGTTGGATTTGAATCCTGGTCCCAGATTTTTAAGAGCAGAATACTTCTTCAAAAAGAAAACAAGTGGCTCAAAAGCATTGTGGTTACTACATACCATGCTGCAACATACCATGCTATAGGTCTGGGCTTGTAATCTCAGCTATAAGACAGTTCTGAGCTGGGTTTTATACACATCCCTCTTTTTTTTCTTCTTTTCCTTTCAAGTTCATGTTGCTTCATTAGTAATTGAATCCTAGCCAACTCGAATACAAACAAAGTGCTGCAAGAACTCAACACTTCTGGCAGCAAGTTCCAAAAGAGAGTCATCTTGGACTCAACATCAAATCTGTTTCTCTCTCCACAGATGCTGCCAGACTTGCCAACGTTTTGCAGCGCTTTCCATTCTTATTTCAGATTTCCAATATCTGCAGTAATGTGCTTTTAGCCTAGCTAACTAGCTGCGTTTTATCTAGATTATTTTCTTTCCTCAATGTTCAGATGTTAAAAGTTAAAATTTATTTATTAGTTACAAGTAGTCTTACATTAACACTGCAATGAAGTTACTGTGAAAGTCTTCTAGTCGCCACACTATAGTACCTGTTCGGGTACACTGAGGGAGAATTTGGCACGGCCAACCCACCTAACTTGCACATCTTTGGACTGTGGGCATAAACCGGAGCACCCAGAGGAAACCCACGCAGACACAGGGAGAATGTATAAACCCCACACATATGTGACCCAAGTCGGGATTCGAACCCAATCTTGAGCCAATAACTTGAATATTTCTACTGTCACAGGGCATGCTTTTAACTCCTATTTCCCAACTTTTCTGTCACTGCTTTTAAATTGATGTTTGTTAACTATTGCAGAAAAAATTCTTTTGAGGAAAGCTGGAATAGACATAACCGTTTTTTAACTTTACAATGAATACAGCAAACATTATTGTGAAATCTTGTTTGTTTAAAATTTAGAAAACCCCAACGCACTCACCGCAGCATGTGTTTTATGAATTCCCCCAAATAGCCGCAGTTTGTTCTGATCCCTGATAACTTTTAAAGAGAAATTCAAACTTTCAGTTGATAGCTGAAAGAATGACGTGTCAAGATTTCACTTTTTTTTAAAAACCATTTCACTGTAATAAATCGTAAAGGCACTTGACCAAGCACAATTTTTGTAGGTAACTTGTACTTTTAATTGCAGAGAAGAAATTTCCCATTTTAACTTCTGACCAAAAATTTCCTGATACTGTCATACCCTTCATCCTCCAGAAAATGGTCTAAAATTCTCAGCCCCCAATGGCTTGCTTCATTTTTACTTTCCCAGCTGGATATCCTCTAACTCCAGAATTATTTTTCACTATCTTTCTCTAACTCCAAGCTAGGCAAATCTTCCAGCCTTTTCTAAATTTTCACAAACTCACATTTCAATCTGAGTATGAGCTGCCACACCTGTTCTGCATGATGATTTTTGATTTGATTTATTATTGTCATATGTATTAGTATACAGTGAAAAGTATTGTTTCTTGCCATTCTGCAGACAAAATGTACCGTTCATGGAGAAGGAAAGGAGTGAGTGCGGAATGTGGTATTACAGTCATAGCTAGGGTGTAGAGAAAGATCAACTTAATGAGAGGTAGGTCCGTTCAAAAATCTGGCAGCAGCAGGGAAGAAGCTATTCTTGAGTTGGTTTTTACATGATGACAATAAAGCCACAATTTTGCCTGGTTAAAGTACATACTTGGCTATTTCTATCTCGTGCTCTCAATCTCAAATGTCTACAAACTACACAAGCCCAGACTGCTGTCTGTCTATGCTATTTATGGGTTTATAGGAAAACCTGTATCCTCAGCATAAAATGTCTTCATCTATCCTCTCCCCCTTGGGCAATGTGAAACACTGTATCTAAATAGAAATGCTGATTCGTTACCTTTGATCCCAACTCCCATTCATCATTGAAATCAATGAATAGTTTACAGCACCACCTTTTAACATCTCAACAATTATAACACGTTTTGGGACTTTGGAAGATTCAAGAGTACTCAGAGACTGTGGCCACCTTGCACTTTCCTCTCGGTAAAATAATCGGGGTATTCCCTTGATGTCTAACAATCAAATCAGCCATGCACACTACAGAACAGGTTGCACAACACATCTCCCCATTATTTAACCTAAATTTAAAGCTACTGTGCCGAAGCATAATAATCTTAGAAGCTAAAAGATACAGGGGGAGTATGGCCTAGTGGTATTATGGCTAGACTATTAATCCAGAAACTCAGCTAATGTTCTGGGGACCTAGGTTTGAATCCCACCACAGCAGAGGATGGGATTTGAATTCAATAAAAAAAAGTCTGGATTTAAAATGTATTGATATCCATGAAACCATTTGTCAGGAAAAACCCAAATGGTTCACTAATGTCCCTTAGGTAAGGAAATCTGCTATTCTTATCTGGTCTGACCTGTGGAGATGCTGGCATTGGACCTGGGTAAACACAGTAAGAAGTCTCAAAACACCACGTTAAAGCAAGTCCAACAGGTTTATTTGGCAGCGCAAGTTTTCGGTATCTCAGGCTCCTTCATCGGGTGAGTGAGGACTTGTGTTCTCACACAGGTCATATACAGACACACACTCAATTTACAAGATAATGATTGGCTACTATCTTTATCTTGTAAATTGAGTGTGTGTCTGTATATGACCTGTTTGAGAACACAAGTCCTCATTCACCTGATGAAGGACCCTGAGACTCCGAAAGTTAGTGCTGCCAAATAAATCTGTTAGACTTTAACCTGTTGTTGTGAGACTTTTTACTACGTGTAACTCCAGACCCCCAGCAACACGGTTGACTCTCAATTGCTCTCTGAATGAACAAGGGATGGGTAATAAATGTTGCTCAGCCAGTGACGTCCATGTCCCATGAATTAAAAAAACATAGTCATCTTGGAACTAGAATTAACAGTTGTCACATCGTTTTGACAGTAGTGTTAAAAATAAAGACTTTTTTTCTTGCTAATAATTGGCAAAAGCATAGCCACTCTTCAGAATTTGGTTTGCATAACTTCTGCTTTCTGCAGGCAATCCATAAGCAAATACTGTATAAACCTATGACTTGAAGTTGGAAAAACACGCACAAATGTCTGCATTTGTAGTTTAAATAAATGCTTGACTTTTAGAGAAGTGGTTTTGTAAATCCAGCATTCATTGGGTTAATGCCTTGGGATTTTGTTTTACATTACCGAGCCTGCTCAGGCTTGTTGCGTTGCAGTTTGTTTTAATTAGATCATTTTCTTTTTTAGGTTTTATCTTCTGCTTTCGTTGTGTCTCCACCTTGTTTACTCCTCCTTGCAGACATCATGAAAAAAGAAAATGCCCATCTTGATTTTTACCTGGTGACTTATTTCTCTGCCCATAAATGATTTAAATTGTAGCACTTCAAATGCTGTTCAGTTCTGTTTAGCTGAAGAAGAGTGCACCTGATGGAAATAGGTTGCTCTCTTACCATTGGCTGCATTGGAAATGAATATGACTTTATTGTTCCCATGGTAGCGGTGACCTCGTTTTCCATGTGTTGCAAACTTTTGTTGGATTGCTATTTATACTGGTGGGGTTAGATCATTTTTAATGTTAGGAATTGGGAGGCTGTGTCTCTCACCAGGCCCTCTATCGCTATCCAACTTAATTAATTCAATGCTTTTCTTGCAAACCTTGTTTCTTCCACACCCAACAAACTCCAGTCTTTCCAGGGTGACATAGGCAGCATTACCAGCCATGTAGAGTTGCACTTCTCTTTGTCAAGTTCTGTGACTCCCTGTAGTATTGTTGGGAGAAGTAGCAGTGCAAAAGAAATGACAGATCTCTGACAGGAGTGCTGTTTTACCAAAGACTCTCAGCAAACTGCCTGGTTTGGCGGGCATTAGCTATGAGCAGAGGTTGGAGAAGTTTGTTCTCACTGGAACAACGGAGGTTGAGGGGCGACTTGATAGAAGCCTACAAGATTGAAGGGCATGGACACAGTGGACAGTCAGAATCTTTTTTCTGGGTGAGAGAGTCAGTTACTAGACAGCACAGGTTTAAGATGTGAGGGGTAAGATTTAAAGGAGATGTACTAGGCAAGATTTTTACAGAGGGTGTGGTTGCCTGGAACTTGCTGTCAGGGGAGGTAGTGGAAGCAGATAACCTCCTTGACAAAGGGGCTCCTTGACAAATACAGGAATAGGATGGGAATGGAATGATATGGTTTCCACAAGGGTAAGGGTTTTAGTTCAGTCGGACAACATGGTTGGTGTAAGCTTGGAGGCTGAAAGGCCTTTTCCTGTGCTGCAATTTTCTTTGTTCATTGTTCAAACATTAAAGAAACCTTAAACAGCACAGAACCGAATCAAAGCTGGTACTTGCTGGTCTGTAAGATTCAGTACTCCTTGGGGTAGTGTCTTTACGCACGAGGCCTCGGGGAAACTGTCAATTCCTCTTTGCTGCGTGCATAGATTATAAGAACACAATCTCCTTATCCGTGTTAGTGTTTGCTTTGGCATGGCCTGTCGTAAAACTATTCTGGTGCAGAAAAAAAATAGGATCATATTTATGATTTTGTCTGTGGCCATTTCACAATATTAGATTCTTTCTTTTTGTCTAGTAACAGTTCATTATGCATTCAGTTATAGTTGCAGCTAGTTGAATAATCTTACAACTTGAAAATCTGGTTTAAACTGCCCCTACCTGGAAAATTCAATGGATGTGATCCAGCAGCCTGGGGGATTGCTAAAATAAAGTTTAGAAATTCCAAACCTGTTAAGGAAAGTGTAATAAAAAGACAAAATGCTGAAAAATCTCAGCAGGTCTGACAGCATCTGTGGGGGGAGAATAGAGCCAACATTTTGAGTCTGGATGACCCTTCATCAGAGCTAAGAGCAAAGCAAATCAGAAAAGATTTATACTATGTGAGAGGAGGTGGGATGCTGTAATTGGACAAAGGAAATGTAATTATGATAAAGAAGATTGAGAAATGTAGCCTCCTACAGTACAGAAGGAGGCTATTCAGCCCATTGGCTCTGCACCAATCATATCCCACCCAAGACCTGTCCCCATAATCCCATGCATTTATCCTAGCTGGTACCCCTGACACGAAGGGGCAATTTAGCATGGCCAATCCACTTAACCCACACATCTTTGGACCGTAGGAGGAAACCCATATGGACATGGGGAGAATATGCAAATTCTACATAGGTAGTGACTCAAGCCGGGAATTGAACCCGAGTCTCTGATGCTGTAGGGCAGCAGTGCTAGCCACTGTGCCACTTGCCGCCCTTAAGTGTAAGGTGCTAAAAGTGCCTATGAAGCAATCAGAATGTGTGAAAGCAGAACAGGGGTACAGATTGTTGAGGGACTGCCAGAGGGATGTGGCAGTTGCTCTGAAGGGTTTGGTGGGGCAAGGTGGAGAGCAAGAATGGAAGTGAGAATGAAAGGTGATAAAATTGGATGAGTGAGATGGAAAAAAGAAATGAAATAAAATAAATAGAAATGGGGTGAAGGTGGAGGGGAAAGTTAATGTTTTGAAATTGTTGAACTCCGTGTTCAGTCTGGGCACTTTACGGCTTTCCAATCAGAAGATGAGGCACTGTTCCTCCAGTTTACGTTAAGAAGAAACGTAATTTTGGTCCTATGACTTTTTGCCGTCAGCTGCCTCTTGGCCAGACTGACCCCCAGTGAGATCCTCCTGTAACAGCAAAATAACTAATTCCAGACCCTCATGAAGAAACAGTGCTGGAACTGCACAGCAGTTCTGCTCATAACAGAAAAAAGACGTTTATGTTTCAGGTAGTCTACATTGGTACATACACTGGGAAAAGATATGTGTTGGAAATGTTAATCTTTCACTTGCTGTGAATCTCGAGCAATTCTTTATTTTACTTATAATTTCTAGCAGGTTCAAGCGTTTCTTTAAGTCCACTGGCCCACTTTTCTTGCACTTAACTCACATTTTGTTATGCTGTTGCTCTTAATGTTGGCCTTTGACTGAATTAATTACTCTTTTCTGATTAAGCTTCCTTTTATAGCGCTGTTCTTATTATACCTTCTAACTGGCTTGCACCACATCAAACATTAAAGTTGGATGAAGAATGAGTGGCTTGGGCCTGGTCAGCACTATGATTTATTGTCATGAAGGCCTAGGTCAGATTTGTCTCCATTAGTCATGTAATTACTGCATGACATTGCCACCACATTTTGTGTATGGATGTAAAATATAGGCTCTTGACAGGTTATATTGCAGGCTACATCTGCTGTGTAACCCATTAAGGAACTGTTTTCTGTAAAGACTAACCTGCAGCTTTTGAAAAAGTGTTGGGGCGTATTTGATATCTGTGCTCACATAGAACTGAACACCATAGTTTGGGCTGAGAAAACTTCCAGGTCGTTTCATCTTTTCTCTCTTTAGTCCCCATAGTGCCACATATTAGTTTCTGGTCGAGTGCCCTCTACCAATTTTTGATGTGACTAAACGTTATGAAAATATCAAAATCATTTCCCAGCACATGGATGTACCTAAACTGTATGGATTGTAACACTTCAAGAAAGTGGTTGCCATCCTCTCGAGGGCAATAGGGGACGGCAATAAATGCTGGCTAGCCAGCGACACCTGCATACCATGAAAGAATAAGAGAATCCTGCTTTCCCTGAGAAAAAGCCGTTTCCTGCACCCTCAGTGCATTTGTGTTGCTGATCGAAACCAGCATCTGCTAGTTCTCCTAGTGACACAATCCCAGGTGTTTGCTAATACCAATCTGTGCTGCACTGTTTGAAGTTCCACCAGAGTTCCTATAGGAAAACACTTTATGCAGGCTATAGTAGGTTTCTAAATGTGGGAGGAGTTAACTCTGAAGAATCAGAGAATCCTTACAGTGCAGAAGGAGGCCATTTGTCCCATCGAGTCTGCACTAACCACAATCTCACCCAGGCCCTATTTCTGTAATCCCTGCTAATATTCACTTGTTGCAATTTCAAGCACATCGATCTCAGTATTCATTATTTTCCAGCCTAACATTTAAAGGAGTTTTGTAACCAACATCAACTGTTAATCTTGACAACACCACTCATACAGAAACTCTGTACCTTTACTCCTGATACTTCAGTTGCAGTAATTCTGACCTTTAATTACTGCCATTTTGGACAGATAAAGATGCTACAAATGGGTCCTTAATTCGCAGAGCATAGCGCGGTCTGCAGGTATAATGCAACTATCAATCCTGTGGGCTAGGATAGGAAAAAATGTCTCACATGGAATCATCTTGCCAGAAGAGTCATATGTGGAGACTGGCTGATAATGAGATTAGATTTGGCAATAATGCACTGGTAAAGAACATAAGAACTAGGAGCAGGAGTAGTACATCTGGCCCCTCAACTCTGCTGCACCACCCAATATGATGTAGAGATGCCGGCGTTGGACTGGGGTAAACTCAGTAAAGTTTTATAACACCAATTTTAAATCCAACCAATTTATTTGATAGTAAATTTGTGAGCTTTCGACTCTATGGCCTTCGAAGGCCATAGAGTCGAAAGCTCGCAAATTTACTATCAAATAAATTGGTTCCATCCAATATGACCATGGCTGATCTTTTCATGGCCTCAATTCCACTTACCTGCCTGCTCACTATTACCCTTAATTCCTTTACTGTTCAAAAATTTATCTGTCCTTGCCTTAAAAACATTCAATGAGATGGCCTCAATTGTTTCGCTGAGCAGGGAATTCCATAGATTCACAACCCTTTGGGTGAAGAAGTTCCTCTTCAACTCAGTCCTAAATGTGCTCCCCCTTATTTTGAGGCTGTGCCTCCTAGTGCTAATTTCTCCTGCCAGTGGAAACCTCCTTCCTGCTTCTTTTATCTACTCCATTCATAATCGTACATGTTCCTCGAAGATCTCCCCTCATTCTTCCAAACTTTAATGTGCCTAGCCCCTGTCTTCTCAGTCTCTCCTCATAAGCCAATGCTGTCAACTCTGAATCATAGACAGTCTAGGCTAGTGAGTGGATCGTTTGAGTGTCGGCTCTTCATCTCAGTAAGCTGCAAGATTGAAATTGGGCTTGTTGACTTTATGAAGAAGATTGAACATATTTAAGACACGCCAAATATTTCACAAGTGCTTAATCATTTATATATTAAAAGAACTTTGTACCTTTTTCTATATAAAACAAAAAATCACCAATTTTATATAATAAGAAAATGTTATTACAGTGAAGGTCAGGTATTTTAGTTTGGCTCGAACATTGGACCATTGAGTGCTAAAGCATCAGCTCTTGCCTATGCTTTTTGACATATGGGTCAAGGAGAATGTGAATGTGGTGCTTTGGGAAGTCAAGTAAATAAAAAAAAATTTAAAAAAAATCAGATCTATAAAGACTTCAATCACAACCTTGTGCATGTTGTTTCCAGTGATTGGAAGGACACTAACTTGGATTGTGCCCAGCTGTTCTCAACTTTCCCACATCTGATATCCCTAAGGAGCAGTGAAGTTGCTGTTGCCAAATCTCCCCAGACTTCAACATACTAAGTGTACACTTGTCTGGAATACTGTTATAATTGAAGAGGAGAGAAAATTTCTATGCTCGGACCAGGCAGTACATTACTATTCTCCTTATATACTTATTACTATGTGGCCAAGTGCCACTAACGCCATTTTCACTTGCACCTCTTTAGTTTGGTTTATTGAATTCACTGCTCTCATACATAGTTCTCCTCTACTATAGGAAAGCCAAGCATTAAACACGGTGATCGACCCTGTTGCCTGAGCCTACCCACTTAGGTCTGTGCGCATGTCAACGACCGTGAACTAATGGTGCTTCTCATTTTTAATGCACGATGTGTTCCCATTGCCCACATACTGTCCTTGGCACCTGAACCTGCAATATTCCAGTGAAGCCTCAACAGCAAATTGGCAGCCGAACATAAAATACTCATTTTCCCCAGTCTAGGCTTTCTACAGCCCATTCACACACGGGTTAACTAACATCGAAGTCAACATGTCACCACCTCTTTAATTTCAAATGATTTGCTTTACCTCCATGTATGTAACCCCTTTCGTTTTTCATTCGATTTTGTTTAATTTTTTACTGTTCCCTACGTTATTTATTTATTTAGTTGTCTTTCCCTTCAGTTTTTCATTTTTCTTCCATACTTTTCCTTTGTTTCTTTATGCCCCTTCTACTACCTTCCCCCCTCCTTGCTTCTCCTTTCTAAATCTTGTACACTGGTACCATCACCTCCTCTGTTCTGCGCCGCCCCCTCCTCCTCTCTTCCTCTCCTCCACCCCCCCGCCCCCCCCCCCCCCCCCCCCCGCCCCCCCCCCCCATCCTCTCCCCCCCCCCACCCCCCCCCCCCACACCTCCCCCCCCCCCCCCCACCCCTCCCCCCCCACCACCACCCCCCCCCCTCCCCCCCCCTCCCCCCCCCCCCCACTCACTCCCCCCCCCCTCCCCTTATTTTCAGACTTTTTGCTGAACACCATCTGCAGTGGGTCGGATCTCAAACACTGATGAAAACAGTAGTACAGGAATAAGATAGAGATATCTGATGAACTGGTAACAATGACAGTACTATCTCTCCTCTATTCTAATGTCAACAAAACAAGGATTTAGTCATCGACTTCAGAAAGTGTAAGTGGACAGGGGTTAGAGCTTCAAGTTCCTTGGTGTCCAGATCGTCAATGTTGTGGTCCCTCCATACTGACCCTATGTTAAGAAAACCCACCAACACCTCTTTCTCAGGAGGTTAAGGAAATTCAGCATGTCAGTTACGATTCTGACCAATTTTTACTAATGCACCACGGTAAATATCCTTTCCTGTTGTATCAAAGCTTAGTAGGTTTCCCGCTCTG
The DNA here is from genome assembly GCA_024679065.1 of Sphyrna mokarran. Lineage (NCBI taxonomy): Eukaryota > Metazoa > Chordata > Chondrichthyes > Carcharhiniformes > Carcharhinidae > Sphyrna > Sphyrna mokarran. The sequence continues at coordinate 7,155,656 of JAGIQG010000034.1, forward strand.
CCCGACTGCAAAAAAAACTACAAAGAGTCATGAGCGTAGCCCAATCCATCACACAGACTAGTCTCCCATCCGTTGACTCCGTCTACTTTCCGCTGTCTCGGGAAAGCAGTCAGCATAATCAAGGACCCCACGCACCTTGGACCCACTTCCTTCAGTCAGGAAAAAGATTAAAAAAAAGTCTGAGGTCCCGTATCAACCGACTCAAGAACAGCTTCTTCCCTGCTGTCATCAGACTTTTGAATTGACCTTCCATCTACTAAGCTGATCTTTCCCTGCACCCTAGCTATGACTGTAACACTACATTCTGCACCCTGTCCTTTCCTTCTCACCTGTGTACTCTATGAACAGTATGCTTTGTATAGTGTGCAAGAAACAGTACTTTTCACTGTGTATCCAATGCTTGTGACAAATCAAGTCAGAGGTGATCTGGGAGGAGAAATAAACATTTTTTTTAAAATTGTTGACTAATTTCAGATTTGCAGTTACTTTCCATGCCAGATTTTGCTGAAAGTCCCATGCCTTTGTGTTTTCTGATTATGTTTTTTTTTTAAATCTCTTGTAAGCAATGTCCTTCAGAAAAACGTCCAGCACTTTTTTTTTCAGGTAGCATGTTTGCATGAAGCCCTGACATGCCCAAAGTTTGTGCAATCATTGTTGGGTCTAAAGTTTTCAGTCTGTAATTGAGAATCTAGTCTTGTGCAAAATTGTTTTGGCTGGATTTCAAACATTAACTATCTACTAACGATCAGGGCACTCTGCTTCTTCACAAAATTCTCAGCTCTTAATAACAACTGGAGTGATTCGTTAGATAGCCATAGAGTATGGGAAATAGTATGTTAGCTATCTGTTAGAAAAATAAAAGATACTGGTGCAAACTGTTCTGTGTTTTAACAGATAGGAGCTGTTTTTCCGGTGAGAGTCCGATTGGTGGTGAGGGGTGGCACAGTGGTTTGCACTGCTGCTTCATAGCGTTAGGACCTAGATTCGATTCCCAGCTTGGGTCACTGTCTGTGTGGGTTTGCACGTTCTTCCTGTGTCTGCATGGGTTTCATCAGAGTACTCCGGTTTTTTTCCCATAGTCCAAAGATGTACTGGTTAGATGCATCGGCCATGCTAAATTCTCCCTTAGTATATCCAGACAGATACTGGAGTGTGGCCATTTGGGGATTTTCACTGTAGCCTCATTGCAGTGTGAAAGTAAACCTACTTATGACACTAATAAATAAACATTTTTAACTTGAACGTCGCCACATCTCAGATGAGGGGCAAGATTGAGAAAGTCAGTACAGGAAATGAACCACGTTGTTGGTGTTGGTGTTGCTCCACATTATGAACTTGCTGTCCAGCCAACTGAGCTGACCGATTGTATTGGATTGACTGGTTAACCAGTCTTCAATACCAGACACATCACAAGATCTCACTATCTTGTGGACCTGTCTGAAAGTTTCTTCAGCTACTTACTTATCGAAATCCTTATTGGATGGATATCAGTTTTGTACACTTACCAACTGTATTATGCCTGTCTGAGTGGCATAGTGGTTAGCATTACTGACTCAGCACCAGGGATCTGGGTTCAATTCCTGACTTGGGTCTGTGCAGAGTCTGCACATTCTTCCTGTGTCTGCATGTGTTTCCTCCGGGTGCTCTAGTTTTTTCCCACAGTTCAAAGACGTGTGGCTAGGTGCAAAGGCCATGCTAAATTCTCCCACAGTGTATCTGAACAAGTACCAAAGTGTGGTGATTGGGAGATTTTCACAATAACTTCGTTGCAATTTTAATTTAAGCCTATTTGTGACACTAATAAACTATCAAATCGTTCCTTTATTCTAAATGTAATAAGTGCCAACTTCTTCAGTCTTTGCATTTTTATTTCTTCTTACATTTGGAAACACAACCTGTGTTATACTCTTTCTATAAATATCCTTATGGAGACCAATGCTGCATGCAGAATTTTAACTAGGGTCTTGTTAAGGTTTTATGTGAGCTGATCATTACCTTTTGACTTATGTTCTATCCTGTTTGTGATGAGGTCCAGAATTCCATTGGTTTTTAACAGCCTTTGCTGCTTTTACTGTCCTATAAAACTGTATCCCCCACATCTCTCTGCTCTTCTTCATCACCAAGTGTAATTACCACTTTTCCTTTTCACAAAATGCATCATCTCACATTTGCAGGCCTTGAATACCAGCTGGTTTTTTTGTTTAGCCCATTGCATTTCCCCTTCCTCTCATTCTCAAGTCTAATGAATGAACTGCACCTCTTTATTTTGGTGGTGTCTGCAGTAATAATCTCATTGGGCTTGTATCAAATCATTGATAAACACAGAACGTTCTTTCTCTCCTTTCTTTCTGGTTGTATCACATCTTGACTGACTCCTACTCTGCCCAAGACTGCAAGAAACTAAAAAAATGCCGTGAATGTAGCCCAATCCATCACGCAAACCAGCCTCCTATCCATTGACTTTGTCTACACTTTCCACTGCATCGGCAAAGCAGCCAACACAATTCAGGACCCCCCACACCCCAGCCGTTCTCTCTTCCACCTTCTTCAGTTGGGAAAAAAATACAAAAGTCTAGCTCATATACCAACCAACTCACCTGATGACGGAGCAGCGCTCCAAAAGTGCATGATAACAAATAAACCTATTGGACTTTAACCTGGTGTTGGAGACTTCTTACTGTGCCCACCCTAGTCCAAAGCCTGCATCTCCATATCATAATGAAGAAAGAGTTTTTATTTTATAGAACAGAATCATAGAATCCTGACGGTGCAGGAGGAGGCCATTCGGTCCATTGACACTGGAGCGACCACAATCCCATTCAGGCTCTTTTCCGTAACCCCATGTATTTACCCTGCTAATCTCCTGACACTAGGGACAATTTAGCATAGCCAATCAACCTAAACGACACATTATTGGACTGTGGGAGGAAACCGGAGCATCCGGAGGAAACCCACGCAAACTCCACAAAGACCAAGGCTGGAATTTTACCCAGGCCTCTGGCACTGTGAGGCAGCAGAGCTAGCCACTGCGCCGCCTGCGTGAATATTTGGAAAGCCCTAGCATTCTCATGCCTGCTGCCACTGGTGGAGAACGAGTGTCATGAATTGCCAGCTTTTCTGCAAAGGATGTGCATAGTTCCCTTGAAGATGAACACCATACTTAGATATGTGAAGGGGTCGGAGTGTGGTAACTAGGGGATTTTCACATTAACTTCAGTGCAGTGTTAATGTAAGCCTACTTGTGACACTAATATATTAACTTAAAAACATAGGCAAGGAACACCTTACCAGTGCATCCAATTGTGACAAAAACCAAAAATCTCAGCAGGTCTGATAACATTTGTGAAGAGAGAATAGAACCAATGGGTGAGATTTTATAGTTTTGCTCATCCCAATACTATAAATTTCTCCCTGAGGTCAACAGACCTTCCCATGATCCACCCCTCGCCCACTTTGATTCCTGTGGCGGACGGTGCGATAAGTTTCCGGCAACATTTCAGTTGACTCAAAATGTTGTCTCTATTCTCTCGCCATAGATGTCAGACCTTCTGAGATCTTCCAGCTTTTTTTTTGTTTTTGTTTCACACTCAAGCATCTGCAGCATTTTGCTTCCATCTAATTGTGGCACTTACTGCATACACTCTCTATCCTTTTCAGAACAATATCATCATCTGTGGGACTGAGAAGAAAAACAGATTAAGAACCCTGGCCAATTAGATGGGGGAAAGTAGAGCAATTCTTCCAGCCTCTTTTAGGTAAACAAGACTAATTACAGACTGGTAACCTGGTACTTTGTCCATATCAAAAACAGGACCAGTTTTTGTTCAAAAGAACTTGGCAACTTGTTTCACAGGCACACTCTTTTCTGGATAAAGAGCTTCCTATCTAACAGGGTTCTGCCTCTGTGTAACTTGTCAGTGTGGGGATTGGCTGAGTTGCTTTGAAGGAGCAAGGAAGATTTCTTGTGGATTTACAGTAATCATTACTTGAATTACACAAAATTAGTTTTAAAATTAATTAGTTTTAATGGTTTTAGTCTTGTTATTAGAATTTCAGTAAAGCATTATAGTTAGTGCATTAAGTTTTCACACAGCCATGATGTTAGCAGCCAACAAGCAATCATAGAATGCCCTTTTGAGTTGTGTGGGATAAAGTACTGATGGGAGAAATCTATTATCCCTTATCATGGATTGAGAAATTTGAGCAAATGATTAATAATAATAAATTGTGAAGTGTAGCATTACAATATAATGGCTTGGATGGAATTTTTGTTCTCATTCATACTTTAGAATATGTTCAATATTTGGAGTGGACAGCACTAAATGTTATAACCAGAGAGCGAGAAGTGTTTCAGTGACACAATTAATAGCAGTATATTGGCTCGCTCTCTTTGCACAAATTCCCTTAGGAAACAAGTATGACTTCTTTGTGTTGAGTTCAATTTACAGACGCTCCCTAAGGTCTTTGCTTTATGTTGTCGTGGCAGCAGCCACAGCCTGCGCTCCGATTGGGTCCTCTTTGGGAGCCAGTCCTATAAGCACATCAAATGCAGTCAAACTAGTTTGCAGAGTGGTTTGAGCTTGCTGTGTTACGGAGAGGGGAGAACACTTTACACATGCTATTGTGCTGGGTGGGCTTTTTTTGTGTGTTTCCTCCAATCTGGCAGTTGAGTGAAATAACAGGGGGGCCCTGGAGCAGTGCAGAATGGTCCTACAGGCTGTAGGAAAGGCACTGGGCTACAAGAAAAGGTAAGAAAGTAAGAGGGAAATGGAAGGATTGTTTGTGCAGTTCTATTGGAAAGAGAATTCTGTTGCGAACTTTGAATCGGACTGCTGATTCTTGGGATCCAGATTCCTACTTCCCCTCCCCTCTGTCTGAGTACTTCAGTACAGCTCTAATCTGAAATCTGTCCATTGACGTGTAAATGATTTGTCTTCTCTGCTTCCCTTTTTAAAGTCCTGCAGCGAGAGGGAACTAAAATTAAGAGATTGGACGAAGTTCCTTTCTGCCCATAATATGACAAACAAAATTTGTAATTTGGGATAATCTGTTGAAAATGCTGTTCTTTTTTTTAGATTGTGTACCATTGGCAGGGTGGTTAAATGCTCTAGGTTGTGTTTTCTGTTAGGTATTTGGAGACGGTTAACTATTAGAGCAGTACAAATAACAGAGCACATATTTCAGCATTGGCTATACCTGCTGTATGCAGTAATGCTGACTGACACCAGGTGTGTGCACTATCTCAGGGAACGTTTCACAAGGCATTCAACTATCTGGGTAGTTCATTTTTAAAAAAACCCAAAATACACCCCAGAAATCGACTGGGGTTCTTGTTCCTGATGAATGTCAAAGATGTAGGTACAAGGGCATCAGATGGAAAAAAAATGCTGGAAAAAACTCTGGCAGCACCTATGGAGAGAAAAACCAGAGTTAAAATTTCGAGTTTGATAAGACTTAGAATCCCTACAGTGCAGAAGGAGGCCATTCAGCCCATCAAAATTTAAAGTTTTTTTTAAAGTTTATTAGTCACAAGTAAGCCTTACATTAACACTGCAATGAAGTTACTGTGAAAATTCCCTAGTCACCACACTCTAGCACCTGTTCAGGTACACTGAGGGAGAATTTAACTCGGCCAGTGCGCCTAATCAGCATATCTTTCCGATTGTGGGAGGAAACCCACGCAAACACATGGAGAACATGCAAACTCCACACAGACAGTGACCCAAGCTGTCCCTGACGCTGTGAGGCAACAGTGCTAACCACTGTGCAACTGTGCCACCCCAAATTATAGAGTCATAGAATTCCTACAGTGCAAAAGGAGATCATTTGGCCCATCAAGTCTGCACTGACAATAATCACACCCAGGCTCTTTCGCCATGATCCCAAGTATGTACCTTTGTCACGAAGGATCATCCAGACTCGAATCGTTCGCTCTATTCACTCTCCATGGATGCTGTCAGACCTGCTGAGATTTTCCAGCATTTGCTGTATCTGTACCAAGTTTAGGGTCCAGGAATGGTAGCCCCAGCCAGATGACCTGGCCCTAATCTAGAAATGCTGATGCTAGCTGAAGAATCCACACTGCGATCCAGGCTGAGATGAACAAGTTCAGCTCAAACTGGCAGTGGAACCTGAGATCTTCTTGGTTTGTACGGTTCTGATACACTTCATTTTTACTAACTGTTGTCAGGACATCTGGCACTATAAAATGTCGCTTTTTGAAGTATCCCAAGTAGTATTTATGGGGTACTTGTCTACAGTTTCATATTGTATTCAATAGTTCCTTTCTGCTGCTACCAGTCCATTGTGTGCTGGGGGATATTCAATATTGATTTGGAAGGTGCAAGAGGCTGACCTGAGTGTGGGTTTCCATACAATACTATCCTTTGTTTTGTTGCTAGGTTCAAAGACATGGATTTTTCATAAAATTACACGTTTACAAGAAGTGGGGGAAAAGATGCTGAATAACTTTAGCAAATCTGTTGGTGTTGTGCTCTGTATATGTCACAGTTTGGCAAGAATTTTCTGAAACAATATTCCATCAGCTAATTCCGTCAACTAATTCCATCATGTTGCTAAGTCGTAGCATAACTGCAAGTATATAGCTGAAAGTAACTTGATACTTTTTGGACATCTTTCTCTTAAGCTAAAGATGGCGTATTACTGTACCTTCGTCTGGGATAACCATGTTATGAAATGCGAAAAGTAATTGGGTCCTTTTGTGAGATCAATCCCATCTACCTACCACCTCACTTTATTTGCCAATCCCTTTTCTCCCCAGAACTCGTCTAACTGTTCACGTTATCGACCGCCATGGCCTTCCCTGGTAACTTATTCTATAATGTCATTATTCACTGGGTGAAAAATTCTATGTGATTTCTTTCTGTGTTCTCCTGTGTTGCCTGGTGTTCGTGTCCTTTGCTGTAATTTGCCTGGGATCAATTTCTGCAGTATTCTTTCTTTAAAGCAGCTCAGAAATGCAGACTTTGTTCCTCTTGAAACAATAATGGTAGTGGGAAAGAAAAGTTGCCGAGTGTTGTGAAAAAGTTTGAGGGGATTATACTCAAAGTTGTGATACATTTTCAGCTTTACAACGTAGATTAGTCCCCTCCAACAATGTTACACCAGTGTAATGTATTTCATATGGGTTGTTGATCCAAGTACATCAATCCCAAGGTGATGCACTTCAAATCACGTGATGCAACAGCAACTTTATTTCAAGTTATAGGAAACTGTCTGCCTGACATCTAACATAGAATCCCTACAATGCAGAAGGAGGCCATTCAACCCACTGAGCCTGCACCAACAACAATCTCATCCAGGCCTATCTTGTAATCCCACCCAGGTCCTATCCTGCAACCCCACATATTTGTCGTGTTAGTCTCCTTGACACTAAGGGGGCATTTAGCACCTGGTCATGGACAAAGGTAAACTTCCAAAACAGCCATAGAAACGTCCTCCAATCCCAAATTGTAGCCAGTGTTCTAAACTTAGAACACTTTATTTAGGAAAAGTGCAATATACATTGTGTAGTACTGCTTTTGTGATATCCTCATCTTAAATTGTCCCCACCATCCATAATCACCAGTATGTCACCCTAATGTTATATAGCTCCAAGTACTCTCCCCACCCACAGCCCACATTTGGATTGATGGAATGTGTAATTGGTTCCTTTTCCACTGTTTAAAAGGGCATTATTGTGAAGATTTCACACACCCACTGAATGTTATGCTTTGATGTAATCCGAGTGACGACAGGCCGTAATTTACCTATATTTAACTTAGAAAGGATAATTCAGGCTGGAATATGCACCTCGTACATTCCAGATATTTTGAGAAGCTACTCAAGTTAGGTTAAATCAGCTTCCTTCCTTCAAAGCTGCCTTATAGTATTCTTCAGGCAGCCAAGCTTGCACATCATTTTCTTAAAGTAATTGGTGACCATCTTTTAAAAAGTGGTTACATAAAATGTTATTCTTCTTCTGGCAATTTATCTGTGATTTTAACAATTTCTCTTTCCCTCTCCTGAAAGATTTAGACGGTTAAAAGCATTTAGATTAGAAAATAAATTGTGTTGCACCCATTTTTCAGGCAAAAAACAAGTAGAAAGTTCAAGTATCTCGTTAGCAGTGAGCAACTTGTGTGCCCAGTCTAGACAAGCATTGATTCCAGTGCTAAATATGTGTATCTGTTTCTGTTGCTCCTGCAGCTACTAACTAGTGGTGAATTTTAATGTTAAAAAAATTAAAGTAAAAGCATTTTCTGTGGAGTCAGAAAGCTCCAGCGTGCTCCCCCATCATTATTTGAGTCGAGTAAAATGGTGTATATTCTTTGAAGTTTAGATAAACATGAGGTGGTGGAATTGAAGTTATGTAAAATCCTTAAGGCATGATCTTACCTGCCATCCATGCCAAGCTTCCACTGCAGCGAGGTCGAAGAGTTTGGCACCCAACCAAATTTCCATTCACTTCAGCAGGATGGGAAAATCCTACTGGCATGAATGGCCGAATCATTCCAGCCTTAGTGTTTAACTGGTAGATGCTGAGTCTGTTTTCACAGGCTGAGGAGTGAGGATAAAGGGGTTAACCATTTAAGTCTGAGACAAGGAGAAACATTATCACTTTGAGGGTTGTGAATTTTTAGAATTTTCATTTGGATATATTCAAGATTGAGATTGATAAGTTCTTGGATTCTAAGGGAATCTTGGGGATATAGGGATAGGACAGGAACGTACATTTGATGTAGAAGATCGGCCATGATCTTATTGAATGGTGAAGCAGGATTGAGGCATCACATGACCTACTGCTGCAGCTATATCTTTTATTCTTAGTCCTTACAGTCACCAGCTGACTGCAAGCTGCTGTTAGACCAGAGCACCTTCTGTAATACATCTAGACAGTAACTGAAGATGGAGGGCATAAAATTGATTTTTCTTTCTGTAGAGATGAGGCAGCTTGCCTTGAACATGTAGATGAGACCTGAGGACGAATTCCTGGCAATTCTCAGTCCAAGACCAAAATAGTGACCATTATCCATTGTGTGATTCTTAGCAACGAGTTACTTGGGGGTAGGTGGTGGGGAAGTGTCATTACTGAAGATCACTCAACCCTGAAAAGCACATATTCAGCTCAAAGTTACTCGCTATTGTTCAGAAGCACCAACCCTAGTTAATTTCCCCCCTTCCTAGTAAAGCAGCACTGAGACTAATTGTATGTCTCTACCGTAACCCGAATTAGTTAACTCAGTGGAGACTGTAGGCTGTGCCATGTCTGGCCAGCATGGTTCATCTACTTCATTGAATCCCTACAGTGCAGAATGAGGCCCATCGAGCCTGCACTAACTCTCTGACAAAGTATCTTGCCTAGACCCACCACCGTATGCTATTCCCTTGACCCCATGCATCTAATCTTCACACCTTGAGAAACTGGGGCATTTTAGCATGGCCAATTTACCCAACCTGCATATCCTTGATGGGTTGTTTGTTTAGCTAGTGATTTCTGATGACATAGCATTTCTTAGCTTTTATTGGTAGGGGGATTGAATTTAGGAGCCGCAGCATCATGTTGCAACTGTACAAAACTCTGGTGCGGCCGCACTTGGAGTATTGTGTGCAGTTCTGGTCCACATTATAAGAAAGATGTGGAGGCATTGGAGAGGGTACAGAGGAGGTTTACCAGGATGTTGCTGGTATGGAGGGCAGGTCCTATGAAGAGAGGTTGAAGGATTTGAGGTTGTTTTCGTTAGAAAGGAGGCGGCTAAGAGGGAACTTATTGAAGCATATAAGATGATTAGAGGTTTAGATAGGGTGGACAGTGATAGCCTTTTTCCTAGGATGGAGAAAGCTAGCACGAGGGGACACAGCTTTAAATTAAGGGGTATGAGTTATAGGACGGATATCAGAGGTAGGTTCTTTACTCAGAGTGATTAGGGAGTGGAATGCCCTGCCTGCAGCTGTTGTAGATGCGCCAAGTTTGGTGGCGTTTAAGAGGTTAATTGATAAGTATATGGAAGAGAAGGGAATGGTTTAGTTTGGAGGGGCATTGCTTTTTATTTTGGTCGGCACAACATCGAAGGCCGAAGGGCCTGTTCTGTGCTGTAATGTTCTATGTTCTATGTTCTATAACTAGTGACTACATCAATACGACCTTCAAACTGGACTGTTTTGCATACAGCACAAGTTTTGGCAGCAACTTCCTTTTTAAAAATTGTATCTAAATGATCCACAGATTACACAGATACTTCTGTGTAATGTGCAGAATTTTTCAAATGAGCAAATACAGGATTTGTTGCAGGATAGAATTTATAATCTTATGGACACTCATCTTGTTCCTCAAAATATCTAAACACAAGTCAAGCGGCACACGATGGCGCAGTGGTTAGCACTGCTGTCTCAGCACCAGGGACCTGGGTTCAGTTCCGGTCATGGATCACTGTCTGTGTGGAGATTGCACATTCTTCCAGTGTCTGCATGGGTTTCCTCCCACAGTCCAAAAATGTGTAGGTTAGGTTGATTGACCATAACTTAATTGATCTTAGTGTCAGGAGGATTAGCAAATATGTGTGGGGTTACCAGAATAGGGCCTAGGTGGAGTTGTGGTTGGTGCAGACTCTGGGCCAAATGGCCTCCTTCTGCACTGCAGGGATTCTATGAAGTCTGTCTACCTTTGGCACATACTCTCTGATGCAGTCTCTTGCTTTTTCAGCTGTTCATATTGAGGGCTGGGATGCAATCAGCTGCCTCAACATTGAGTTAGAAGAAAAATCTGTTGGGGTTCTTACTATATTATTACTATCTCTCCTCAGAGATAGTAATCAGAGCCTCTGGCTCTGATCTTCAGGTCGTCGTAGGTTACGGGTATGGTTCCGGAAGACTGGAGGATAGCGAATGTGATCCCATTGTTCAAGAAGGGGAAGAGAGACCTTCCAGGGAATTATAGGCCAGTGAGTCTTACTTCTGTTGTGGGCAAAGTATTGGAGAGAATTATTAGGGATAGGATTTATAGTTATTTAGAGAGAAATGAATTGATTGGGGATAGTCAGCATGGTTTTGTGAAGGGTAGGTCGTGCCTTACTAACCTTATTGAGTTTTTGAAAAAGTGACCAAAGAGGTGGATGGGGGTAAGGCGGTTGATGTGGTATATATGGACTTTAGTAAGGCGTTTGATAAGGTGGCCCATGGAAGGCTTCTGCAGAAAATGCAGATGTATGGGATAGAGGGTGATTTAGCTAATTGGGTTAGGAATTGGCTAGCAGATAGAAGACAGAGGGTGGTGGTTGATGGGAGATATTCATCGTGGAGTTCGGTGACAAGTGGTGTACCTCAGGGGTCTGTTTTGGGGCCCCTGCTGTTTGTAATTTTTATAAATGATCTGGATGAGGGTATTGAAGGATGGATTAGTAAGTTTGCAGATGACACTAAAGTCGGTGGAGTGGTAGATAGTGAAGAGGGGTGTTATAGTTTGCAGAGAGACTTGAACAAGTTGCAGAGCTGGGCCGAGAGGTGGCAAATGGAGTTTAATGTGGAAAAGTGTGAGGTAATGCACTTTGGCAGAAATAATAAATGTGTAGAGTATAGGGCTAATGGTAGGATTCTTAATAGTGTTGATGAACAGAGGGATCTTGGTGTATTTGTGCATAGATCCCTGAAAGTAGGCAGTCAAGTCGATAAGGTTGTTAAGAAGGCATATGGAGTCTTAGCTTTTATTGGTAGGGGGATTGAATTTCGGAGGCGCAACGTCATGTTGCAACTGTACAAAACTCTAGTGCGGCCGCACTTGGAGTATTGTGTGCAGTTCTGGTCCCCACATTATAAGAAAGATGTGGAGGCATTGGAGAGGGTACAGAGGAGGTTTACCAGGATGTTGCCTGGTATGGAGGGCAGGTCTTATGAAGAGAGGCTGAGGGATTTGAGGTTGTTTTCGTTAGAAAGGAGGCGGCTAAGAGGAGACCTTATCGAAACATATAAGATGATTAGAGGTTTAGATAGGGTGGACAGTGATAGCCTTTTTCCTAGGATGGAGAAAGCTAGCACGAGGGGACACAGCTTTAAATTAAGGGGTGATAGTTATAGGACGGATATCAGAGGTAGGTTCTTTACCCAGAGGGTGGTTAGGGAGTGGAATGCCCTGCCTGCGGCAGTTGTAGATGCGCCAAGTTTGGTGGCGTTTAAGAGGTTAGTTGATAAGTTTATGGAAGAGAAGGGAATGGTTTAGTTTGGAGGGTCATTGCTTTTTATAATGGTCGGCGCAACATCGAAGGCCGAAGGGCCTGTTCTGCTCTGTAATGTTCTATGTTCTATCTAGAAGAAGCCCCCTGATAATAAGACAGTGGGTGGGATTTTACAGCTAGCTCATCCCAAAACCATAAAATCCAGTTCGGATTCAATGGACTTTTCCATTGTCTGTCTCTTGCCTACTCTGATTCCTGTGGCGGACAAGATGGTAAAATTCTGGCCAATGTTATCTGTTTGAGGCCTGCTACTTCTGTTCAGCTGCACACTGCACAAACCCATCCATGCCCATCCCCAGTTAGCTAGTTTACTGATTCAGACTCTAGGTTCAGGTGAAGCATGGCCACTAGCTTCAATACAAGAGGGTGAGCAGAACTCTTGTTTCATTGCAAGTCGCCATCTTCAAATAAGAAGTGGAAAATAAAGATGATTAAAAGAAAATTAATTTTGTTATGTCCATTTCACTTGTTCTAACAAGCTACTGAGAGTGCTTGCTGCCCCATCTCTGGAACAGTGCCTGATCTTTGCTGACTTCAATTTCTTTGAAATATGAACTTGTAAAAACACAAAAGGATTAATTCCTTTGCATCAAACAACCAACTTCCCTCAAGGTGCAGACTTTTCTCAGTTGCAAGAGACATGCTCTCCAACTCTTCATATGACTCCTGCAAAATTCCCTAAGCCTCTAGGGTAGTTAGTAAATCCCTTCTGCCAAGGCAGTTTGTGGCCCATGAGGTGGATCTGGCCCAGGTGCTGTCTGGTAACTGACAGTAAGCAAGCAGTGGAATAGACAAAAGAGGGGCTGAGAATCAAACCAAGATGATTAATTGTGGAATGCAGCAAGCCTGAACTCGTTTGGTTGCAATAGCCCGGGGGAAATCTACACACTTGTGTTAGTGAGCTAAAAACAATCTGTTCAAAATATCTGCCTCTCTTTATTCATTTTTGATTGTGCATCCATATATCTGTTCGCTCTGTTCTTTTTACTCCTCACTTTTCTCTTTTTAACTTTGTTTAAAACCTTACTTCTTTTTAACCTTGAGTCAATTTAATTTTCAATTCTTAAAATGTATGTGTTTTCTCCTTGCAATTACATCAATATGCTTCTAGGGAAGATGAAATTGTAAGAAATAGCATTCAACTGACAATTAAAGGGATTTGTTATTCCGGGGAGGAGAGATAAAAAAATGGCTTTTGATAGTCCAAGTTGTTGAACCTAGTCATCAAATTTTAAATTGCTGCCTTGCTTTAAAAAAATGCTCTTACGATGTGGCTCACAATAGTGCTACAGACGAGGGAGCATTGCAATTGCATGGCAAATGGGATGAAGACAACTGAGCAGCAAGATGAGAAATATAACAGAGTTAGAATCATACAATCTGTACAGTGCAGAAAGAGGCCATTCAACCCATCAAGCCTGCACTGACAAACAATCCCACCCATTGCTTTATCCCCGTAACTCCAAATACCACCGTGCTAATCCCCTGACGTTAAGGTTTAAAGTTTACTTTTTATTAGTGTCACACGTAGCTTCAGATTAACATTGCAAGTTGCTTTGGAAATCCCCTAGTTGCCCCACTCTGGTACCTGTTTGGGTGCATTAAGGAAGAATTTAGCATGACCAATGCACCTAACCAGCATGTCTTTCGAGCTGTGGGAAGAAACTGGAGCACCCAGAGGAAATCCATGCAGTCACAGGGGAGAATGTGCAGACTCCATACGTAGTGGCCTAAGCTGAGAATTGAATCCAGGTCCTTAGTGCTGCTAACCATTGTGCCACTGTGAGCAATTTAGCAATCCTTTGGAATCACAAGTGTTGAAGTATAGATGGAACTGTGAATGAGGCTGGAGTTGAAAGTGACAAAGTGGATTTCCTGTTTTTGTTTAGAACATAGAACATAGAACATTACAGCACAGAACAGGCCCTTCGGCCTTCGATGTTGTGCCGACCAAAATAAAAAGCAATGCCCCTCCAAACTAAACCATTCCCTTCTCTTCCATATACTTATCAACTAACCTCTTGAACGCCACCAAACTTGGCGCATCTACAACAGCTGCAGGCAGGGCATTCCACTCCCTAATCACTCTTTGAGTAAAGAACCTACCTCTGATATCCGTCCTATAACTCATACCCCTTAATTTAAAGTTGTGTCCCCTCGTGCTAGCTTTCTCCATCCTAGGAAAAAGGCTATCACTGTCCACCCTATCTAAACCTCTAATCATCTTATATGTTTCAATAAGGTCCCCTCTTAGCCGCCTCCTTTCTAACGAAAACAACCTCAAATCCCTCAGCCTCTCCTCATAAGACCTGCCCTCCATACCAGGCAACATCCTGGTAAACCTCCTCTGTACCCTCTCCAATGCCTCCACATCTTTCTTATAATGTGGGGACCAGAACTGCACACAATACTCCAAGTGCGGCCGCACTAGAGTTTTGTACAGTTGCAACATGATGCTGCGGCTCCTAAATTCAATCCCCCTACCAATAAAAGCTAAGACTCCATATGCCTTCTTAACAACTTTATCCACTTGACTGCCTACTTTCAGGGATCTATTGACACATAAACCAAGATCCTTCTGTTCCTCAACACTATTAAGAGCCCTACCATTAGCCCTATACTCTACACATTTATTGTTCCTGCCAAAGTGCATTACCTCACACTTTTCCACATTAAACTCCATTTGCCACCTCTCGGCCCAGCTCTGCAACTTGTCCAAGTCACTCTGTAAACTATAACACCCCTCTTCACTATCTACCACTCCACCGACTTTAGTGTCATCTGCAAATTTACTGATCCATCCCTCAATACCCTCATCCAGATCATTTATAAAAATTACAAACAGCAGGGGCCCCAAAACAGACCCCTGAGGCACACCACTTGTCACCGAGAGGTGACCCCTGAGGCACACCACTTGTCAGTTTGAGAACTGAGAGCAAGAAGACAAATAGAAATGGTGGACCCCAGTGATTTGAATGGTATGTCTTCTATTATTGTTTATTTTAGGTCATTTTGTATAGTTAGTTACCCATCAAAGCTTTCTTTAAGAAGAATCATGGAAGACTAGCTTTTATTGGCAATTGTGAGTTTCCCTTGAGATGGTTGTGAGTTGCCTTCTCGGACCATTGCATTCTGCTGAAAGCACTCCTGTTGCTGTTAAGTAGGGAGTTCCAACCTTTTGAACGAATAGTCAAATTCAGGTTAGTCAAATTGAGAATAGTCAAATTCAAATTCAAATTCCTGGCGGGAACTCCAGGTTATGGAATCGCACGCACTGGAAGCTCATGTCCCTCCATATCGTGGAGGTTTGGACAGCACTGTCAAAACATTCTTGATTGAGTACACATTTTTGCCATGGTATACTGGTGGTGAATGTAGATTGTTTTAAGATGGTGGGTGGGGTTACCAATCAAGCGAATTTTGGAGGCGGCTAGTGGGATGAGATGGCCAACTGCTCCTGTTTTCTTATGCCTTTACGCTCTTCTGTTTTTTGTCCTGAATGGTGTTGATCTTCTTTATTTCAAACTATTAATGTTTCCCTGGGTTTAGTTCTATCCATTTTCTCTGTTGGCAATCAGGTGAAAACAGGGTTTTACAAACAGCAAGTCTCAGTACATTCTGTGAAGGTGAAGCTCTGCTAGATTATTTAAAAAATCGTTACCACGTTCTGCCATATGTCCATCCCTTACCCTCTCACACTTGTACTCTGTTCCAGAGCTCCACAATGTATTGATGATCCTTAGATCTGAATAAGAGCAGTTATGACTTGTGCTCTGGATGTTGACATTCACTGAGGAGCATTTTCATTCAGGGTAGCTAAGAGCTAACATGTTGATAGAATAATATTCATTTGGTAACCTTCTGGGTATTTTGTTAAGTTTTAAGGGTTTTTTAAAGTCTTATTTATTAGTGTCACAAGTAGGCTTAAATTAATACTGCAATGAAGTTGCTGTGAAAATCCCCTAGTCGTCGCACACCGGTGCCTGTTCAGGTACACCAAGGGAGAAACATAGAATCCTACAGTGCAGAAGGAGGACATCCAGTCCAACGAATCTGCATCAACTATAATTTCACCCAGACCACATCTCCATAACCCCTTGCTTTTATTCTGCTAATTTCCCTAACACTAAGGGCAATTTAACATGGCCAATGCACCTAACCCGCACGTCTTTTGGAATGCGGGAGGAAACCACGCAGACATGGAGAGCGGAACTCTATTGCAGAATTGGAGTGGACAAGGGTCCAACAACGGAAATCTCCATTGACCTTGGGCAGGAAATTCCGATCTCGTCCTAGCGGCACCTGCAGAAGTCTGCTTAGGGAGAATCTTAACGTGGCCAGTGCATCTAACCAGCGCATCATACAGACATATAAGACATTTCCTTGGGATACTTTGAGGCATTTTGAGAAAAGATGCTCTTTTTCGAGATTTCATTGTTTTGCTCTTCTTGCTAAATGCCTTTTGTAATACTTAGTGTATGTTCAATGATAATAGTCCATCCTGTCAGGCATTCTTTGTTGCTGTTTTAAGAAGATTGCATTTGGCCCTGTGTGTGGAAGTGTGCGACACGGTGGCATTAATTCAGGTGTGCTGGACAAGGAAGTTTTAACTTGGAAAAACATTGTAATCTTTGCTTTTGATTTCCCTTTCTCCCGACTGAACCTTGAACTTGTGCATTACCGGTAATTTTCTGAGTGGTAGTATGGAAAAGACTCCTACAGTAAGACGTTGTGAAGTGAGCAGAACAGCTAGACTTGGTCTGGTTTTCTTTAAATGTATTTTTGTGCTACTGCATAGGGCATACTAATGCACAGCACCACAAAAAGTAGATACTGAATTCTCAATTTCAGCCACATTGTTTCTGGATGGTCCCTTATTTATTTTATACTCTTGCAAAAAAAAAGGAAATTTTCACAATCTATTCATGTTTGTTTTCAAGAACTGGAATGCTATGAATGTGACGTGTCCGATGCGGGTCATTTAGGTTGATCGAGGAAAATAGCTTCTCTTTACGTATAATCTCTTCTCATCAGGGCTGCATTATTGTAAAGGAGGGAGTAAGTAGGCACAGACCAATGATGGAGGATGGCATTGTGGCACAGTGGTTAGTGTCATTCCTCACAGCACCAAGGATTCAGGTTCAATTCCAATCTTGGGTGACTGTATGGAGTTTTCACGTTCTCCCCGTGTCTGCGTGCGTTCCCTTCGGGTGCTCCGGTTTCCCCTCAGTCTGAAAATGTATGGGTTGATTGGCTATGGTAAATTGTCCCTAATGTCATGGGCACTAGCAGGGTAAATACATAGGGTTACAGAATTAGGGTGTGAGTGGGATTGTTGTTGGTGCAGATTCGATAAGCTAAATGGCCTCTTTCTGCATTCTAGGGGTCTGTGATTTTATTCTATGACTCTAATTGTAATAATCAAAGGGGAAAATGCCTACAAAAGGAAGTTAATAAAGTTGCCAACTCTATCTGGTTACGTTCATGCCAGTGTCAACTGTCCACTGTCCACTGGCACCCCAAAAGCTCATGCTGATATCACACGTCATTCCCAAACCAATTGGAAAGCAAATAGACTATTACTGATTGGATGATTCTTGACTGCTAAATATCCCCTTTTTCTCCCCCCTCAGTTCATATTTTTATTATTAATAACCAAACAATATCAAAAACTTTATTTTATCAGTCCTATGATTTTTCTCCAGGGTTTTTTGCTCACCATAGTTCTCCAGAAATTAGTCTTAATTATGGATAGCATATTGACACAGTGGTTAGCACTGCGCCTGGTGTCTAGGTTCAGTACCATCCTTGGGTTACTGCCTGTGTGGAGTTCTCTCCATGTTCCTCCCACAGTCCAAAGGTTAAGCTGATTGGCCATGCTAAATTGTCCCTTCATGTCAGGGGGGCTAGCAGATAAATACATGGGATTACAGGAGTAGGGGCAGGCTTATGGGACAATTGGCCTCCTGACTATAGAGATTCTATTTTATTCTATTCCAAATCTTGGATATTTTAAGGCAATCCTGGAATGTTGGCAGCTCATTATAGATGGCTATTGTGGAGCGAAAGAGTGAAAACTAAGAAAATTAAAATGAAATGGAAGAAAGTGGCAGGCTAGGAAGGTGTTTGTCTGGAATAAGGGGAAATGTGAAGACATCAGGCAGATGTTGGGGCGAATAAACTGGAAGGAGGTGTTCTTGGGGAAAAGCACGGAAGGAAGGTGGTAGATATTCAAGGAATGCTTGTCTGGAGCTCTGCACGACAACGTTCCGGTGAGACAAGGAGGTTTTGGTAGGTCGAGGGAACCGTGGTGCACGAAGGCTGTGGTGAATCTAGTCAGGAAGAAAAGAAAGGTGTATAAAAGGTTCAAAGAGCTAGGAGATGTTGGGGATTTAGAGAAGTATAAGGTTTATAGAAGAGAGCTTAAAAAGGAAATTAGGAGAGCCAGAAGGGGTCATGAGAAGGCCTTGGCTGGTAGGATTAAGGAGAATCCCAAGGCCTTCTACAAATATGCGAAAAGTAAAAGGTTGAGAAGAGAAGGGATAGGACCTATAAAAGGTACAGGGGGAAAAGTCTGTATGGAACCGGAAGATATGGCAGAGGTGCTTAATGAGTACTTTGCCTCAGTATTCACGGTGGAAAGTGATCTGGGAGGATGCACTACAAGTTTGTGACAGACTGAAAAGATTGAGTATGTAGATATTAAGGAAGTGGATATGTTAGAACTTTTAAATGCAATCAAGATAGACAAGTCTCCGGGACCAGATGGGATGTACCCCAGGTTATTGTGGGAGGTGAGGGGTGTCATTGCAGAGCCCCTGGCGATGATCTTTGCATCGTCGATGGAGACGGGAGAGGCTTTGGAGGATTGCGGATGTGGTCCCTATTTTCAAGAAAGGGAACAGGGATAGTCCTGGAAATTACCGACCGGTGAGTCTGACCTCAGTGGTTGGTAAGCTGATGGTGAGGCTTCTGAGGGACAAGATTTACAAGCATTTGGAGAAGTTTAGGTTGATTAGAAATAGTCAACATGGTTTTGTAAAAGGCAGGTCGTGCCTTACGAGCTTAATTGAGTTCTTTGAAAATGTGACTGAACACATTGACGAAGGAAGAGCAGTGGACGTGTTGTACATGGACTTCAGCAAGGCATTTGACAAGGTCCCACATGCAAGACTTCTTGAGAAGGTGAGAGGGCATGGGATCCAAGGGGCTTTGGCCTTGTGGATCCAGAACTGGCTTGCCTGCAGAAGGCAGAGGGTGGTTGCGGATGGCTCTTTTTCTGCATGGAGGTCGGTCACCAGTGGAGTGCCCCAGGGATCTGTTCTAGGACCCTTGCTGTTTGTCATTTTCATAAATGACCTGGATGAGGAAGTGGAGGGATGGGTGAGTAAGTTCGCCGATGACACAAAGGTCAGTGGTGTTGTGGATGGTCTGGAGGGATGTCAGAAGTTGCAGCAGGACATCGACAGGATGCAAGACTGGGCGGAGAAGTGGCAGATGGACTTCGACGCAGATAAATGTGTTGTGGTCCATTTTGGCAGATCCAACGGGATGAATGAGTACATTATCAAAGGTAGGAGTCTTAGCTGTGTGGAAGAGCAGAGGGATCTTGGGGTCCGGGTCCATAAGACTCTCAAATCGGCCTCCCAGGTGGAGGATGTGGTTAAGAAAGCTTATGGTGTACTGGCCTTCATTCATCGAGGGATTGAGTTCAGGAGTCAGGAGGTAATGCTGCAGCTTTATAGGACCCTTGTCAGACCACACTTGGAGTACTGTGCGCAGTTCTGGTCGCCTCACTATAGGAAGGACGTGGAAGCTATTGAAAGGGTGCAGAGGAGATTTACAAAGATGTTGCCTGGATTGGGAGGCATGCCTTATGAAGACAGGTTGAGGGAGCTGGGACTGTTCTCCCTGGAGAGACGAAGGTTGAGAGGCGACATGATAGAGGTTTACAAGATGTTGAGAGGAATAGATAGGGTGGACTCTCAGAGACTATTTCCCAGGGCTGAAATGGTCGCGACGAGAAGGCACAGATTTAAGGTGCAGGGAAGCAAGTACAGAGGGGATGCTAGGGGAAAGGTTTTCACTCAGAGGGTGGTGAGTGAATGGAATCGGCTGCCGTCGGTGGTGGTCGAGGCGAACTCGCTGGGGTCTTTTAAAAGATTTCTGGATGAGTATATGGGATCCAATGGGATTGGGGGTTATAGATAGGTCTGTGGCTGGGTAGGTTTTGATGTGTTCGGCACAACTTGTGGACCGAAGGGCCTGTTTGTGCTGTAGTGTTCTATGTTCTATGTTCTATGAAGAAGCGCATCTAATGAAGGATACTGTGGCTGTGACTGAGTTTGTGAGGAAGTATGCAGAGTGGTGATAAGGGTACACCAGTTTTATACATCATTTGGACAAAATAAAATGAAATCTTTTGCTATCGAAATTCCAGAGTGAAGGGCAAGACCATCTTTGGACCGCACAGTCCAAAGATGTGTGAGCTACGTTGATTGTCCATGCTAAATTTCCCCTTTATTGTCAGGGCGATTAACAGGGTAAACAGATGAGATTACAGGAATAGGACAGAACTGGACACCCAGATGGGAAGGATTGAAAAGATTGAATGGAACATTCGGTCATTGTTTATGCAATGCCGCAATTGGCTTTAAAAACCAATAGATTGTAGGGTATTGGGAAGACAGAGGGAGGCAGGTGGAACAGTTTTGAGAAACTAAAAAGGAAAGAGTTGGAATAATGAGCTTTGATTTCAACATGATGAAGGGGAGGGAGGTGACTTCTAAGGTGTTTCATCTTGCAGCTTGGGAGGAATATGGGAATAAAGTCAGAGGAGCATAGATAAGTTGCTTTGAAGAAAGGGAAGGCAGAACTGTGGCAGTGGGGGAAGTAGGTCATGGAAAGAAGAAAGAAATCGGCATTTTTTTTTCTCATTTCCTTTCTAAAGGCAAGAGGTGTTAAAATGGTCATGGGAATAGTGCTCCAAAGTTTGAGCATTATTAACCTTGTATGCCATGGTATCAATGGGAATTGGATTGGAGTTACCTCACAATAGCACAATGGGTTAGCACTGCTGCCCCACAGCACCAGGGATGGGGTTCAATTCCAGCTTGGGTACTGTCTGTGTGGAGTTTGCATGTCCTCCCTGTGTCTATGTGGGTTTCCTTTGGGTCTTCCAGTTTCCCCTCTCAGTCCAAAGATATACAGGCTAGGTTGATTGGCTATGCGAAATTGCCCTTTTGTGTCAGGGGGTCGAGCTTGGATAAATACAAGGGAATACAGGGATAGGGCCTGAGTGGGATTTGTTGTTGTTGCAGGCTTGATGGGCTGAATGGTCTCCTTCTGCACTGTAGGGATTCTATGATTCTAGTCCTGTTGGCTTCTTACAAACATCAATTCTCCCTCTATTGCTTTTGATTAATGATAGTAGATTAGAATAATAGAGGACATTTCTGACTTCGACCTAGAACGTGTTTTATGCTGCAGTGTTCGAAACCTGTTTCTGATTTTATTTGTGATTTATCTTTTTTGCCCTCAGGAAGACTGCAAAATCAAAGCCAGATGAAAAGCAGCCTTCGACTGAAGAGAAGAAGTTGTATTTGGAGGCAGAGTATACCTCAGCCCGAGTGTCTGATGCAGATTTGCCCATGCTCGTGAGCTTGCCTAGAGAGATTGACCAGAATGAATGGTTGGCCAATAACAGTAAGTAAACCTCACAATAAACCAAAGGTTCTTAGCAGTGGAATGTTATGGTGACATTGGTGCTTCGGAAGTAATGATTGGCAGGTGTGGAATTTATTCTCTTCCAGCGCTCCTTATGGAGATTTCTGAGGTATGTTCAGTTAAAGGCTAGCAACTCCCGTGGGGTAGGGGATATGGAGATGAAATTGGGTGAGTCAACTGTGGGGAATTTGCACATTCTCCCCATGTCTGCATGGATTTCCTCCAGGTGCTCCGATTTCCTCCAGGGATGTGGAGGATTAGGCGGATTGGCCATGCTAAATTAACTCTAGTGTCAGGAGCAGATTAAATACATGAGGTTACAGGAAAAGAGTCTGGATGGGATTATGGTCAGTGCAGACTCGATGGGCTGAATGGTCCCCTCCTGCTCTGTAAGGATTCTATGATCCAGTCACCTTGTAGCTGCTCTTGAAAATGTCCCAGTAGTCTTCTAAGGAAGAAGACATTTGCCTTAGAGAATGTCAGTTGATTCTTTTTCCTTTTTGTCCATGCAGTGATGAGGGTGAATATTTATAAATTAAATACTGCCTTTTGGCATTAGTTTCTAAGGAAAAAAATGTTTTAATGGGTTGAGGGTGTCACCGACTTGACTTCTGTTGCTTGTTCCTAATTGCCCTTGGGAAGGTGATAGTGAGCTGTCTTCTTAAACCACTGCAGTCCATGGTTGTGGTGGTGTGAAAGTGTATGGTGTGGAGTGGGTAGTGGTTGGAGAGTGAGGTATGTGAGGTGTGGAGCGGGGTGCGCATGGGGATGGTTGGGATATTGGGGTAGTGGGCTTGTTAGGAGTGAGTGCCTGTGACAAAGAAGGAATGGGTCATGTGGCATGATGGCACAGTGGGGTTAGCACTGCTGCCTCAGAGTGCCAGGGAGTCAGGTTCAGTTCCTGGTTTGGGTAGTGTCTGCGTGGAGTTTGCAACTTCTTCCAGTATTTGCATGGTTTTCCTCCAGGTGCTCCGCTTTCCACCCATAGTCTGAAAGTTGTGCTGGTTAGGTGCGTCAACTATGCTAAATTCTCCCTCGGTGTACCTGAACTGGCACTGGAGTGTGGCGACTAGAGGATTTTTACAGTAGCTTCATGCAGTGTTAATGTAAGCTGACTTGTGACACTAATAAATAAATTTAACTTAAACTTCATCCGGACTGCGTGTGGCTTTGAGGGGGACTTGTGGTTGTGATGTTCCCATATGACTGCTGTCCTTCTAGATGATACTGCCATCAGCCATTCTGTTCAGAAGTCTCTTATCAAACACAGTATTGCCATTTTTTTCCAGTTGTTGACAAGCCGGTTGTGTATTACAGAAACTTTTTTTCTTTTTCTCCCCTTCACTTTCTCTTTGTTTGGTAATAATATAGCTCATATATGCTTGTGGTGAGCAAGGCACTGACTTATCATGACTGAATGAGACACATCTTGTTTTTGTTCATCCAATTATAGGGGTGTTGCAGTTGTTTTGAACAGCACATCCTACAGTTAGACCTTTTTATTTACATAAACCACAAGCCTTGACCGTGAGTCACTGAAGGGGTCAGTAAAAGTATAACCGGTTTCTTGTGCAATCTGTTCTATTCGTGTACGCTTTCCTCAAGGATGGGACACCAGTCAGGATTGAACTTGAAACTCTCTGGCTCCGTCCTTCAGGCAGTGAAGCCATTAATGTGGAGTATTGATTTCCCATTCTTTTGCTTTGTGCCATTGTGAACATTTCCATTAAAGACTTGTGCTTCATTCTTGATTCCAACATAATTCAGATTAATTACCAGGTAAGGACGGCAGATTTCCTTTCCTAAAGTACATTAGTGAACCGATGAGTTTTTCCGACAATCAACAATGGTCATCGGTGATTCTTAATCACAAATTTCTTTTATTGAATTCAAATCCCACAACCTGCTGTGATGGGATTCTCTGCTGAGTTGTCAGCCACATTGTAGATTTCTCCAGACTCGGAGCATTTTTACTCAGACCAGAACAACACCGTTGACCTTGTGCTCATTGGCCAACATCTTGAGAAAGCAATAGCCTAATGGTATTATCACTAACTAGACTATTAATCCAGAAATTCATTTTATGTTGTGGGGACCCGAGTTCGAATTCTGTCACAGCAGGTTGTGGGATTTGAATTCAGTAAGAGAAATCTGGGATTAAGAATCAAAGATGACTGTTGTTTATTGTTGGAAAAACTCATCTGGTTCACTGATTAACTTCAGGGAAGGAAATCTGCTGTCCTTACCTGGTGTGGCCTATATGTGAATGCAGAGCTACAGCAATATGATTGACTTTCACCTGCTTTCAGGCAACTAGGGATGAGCAATAAATGCTGGCCCAGCCACCGATGCCCATGTCCCTTGATTTAATTTTTAAAAAAAGCTAATGTTCTGGGGACCCGGATTAGAATCTCACCATAGCAAATGATGGGATTTGAATTCAA
The DNA here is from genome assembly GCA_024679065.1 of Sphyrna mokarran. Classification (NCBI taxonomy): domain Eukaryota; kingdom Metazoa; phylum Chordata; class Chondrichthyes; order Carcharhiniformes; family Carcharhinidae; genus Sphyrna; species Sphyrna mokarran. Next base: position 7,180,053 of record JAGIQG010000034.1, read on the forward strand.
TCAAAAAAAATCTGGGATTAAGAATCTACTGATGACTATGAAACTATTGTCGATTGTCGGAAAAACCCAGGGTTCACTCGTGTCCTTTTTAGGAAAGGAAATCTGCCATCCTTATTCAGTCTGGACTACATGTGATTCCAGAGCCAAAGTAATTGGCTAACTCTCACTTGCTCTCCTTGGGCAACTAGGTTTGGGCAATAAATGTAGTAAGAAGTCTCACAATACCAGGTTAAAGTCTAACAGGTTTATTTGGTAGCACAAGCCATAAGCTTTCGGAGCACTGCTCCTTCATCAGGTGAGTGGGAGTTGTGTTCACGAACAGGACATATAATGACACAAACTCAATTTACAAAATAATTGTTGGAATGCGAATCTTTACAGGTAACCAAGTCTTAAAGGTAAAGACAATGTGAGTGGAGAGGGTTAAGCATAGGTTAAAGAGATGTGTATTGTCTCCAGCCAGTGAGAATTTGCAAGCTCAGGCAAGTCGTAGGGGTTATAGATAGTGTGACATGAACCCAAGATCCTGGTTGAGGCCGTTCTCGTGTGCGGAACTTGGCTATCAATTTCTGCTCAGCAATTCTGCGTTATTGTGTGTCATGAAGGCAGCCTTGGAGAACGCTTACCTGAAGATCAGAGGCTGAATGCCTGTGACTGCTGAAGTGTTCAGATGTTCATTCATCCGTTGTCGTAGTATCTGCATAGTCTCCCCAGTGTACCATCTCGGGACATCCTTTCTTGCAGTGTATCAGGTAGACAACTGTCAGTTCAAAAATGTGCAGATTAGGTGGATTGGCCAGGATAAATTGCCCCTTAGTGTCAGGAGACTAGCAGAGTAAATACATGGGATTGTGGGGATAGGGTCCGGGTAGGATTGTGGTTGGTGTCGACTCAATGGGCCGAATGATCTCCTGCCCTGTAGGATTCTGTGATTCTATGATCATCCAAGGAAATGTTTTTTTTTTTGGCCAGTGGGAGGGGGAATAAGGATGGGAAGAGTTAAGGGATGAGAAGGAAGGAAATATTTATTTTATAAAATGGAAACTCTGCTAAATCTGACAGAGAGGAGGAATTAGGTTTTCTGACTTCTTTGAAATGTACTCAATTTTGTTTTAAGTTGTTGGAAGATGGGGGAGCATGGTAATTTGGAGATAATGCCTCCCACAAACGCAACAAATGAGAGTGAAGTATCAATTACTGGTGTGTCATATGTTGAAAGTACCCCAGACAGATCAACTGGGGAGGATTACCCATTGAAATGGCGTTGGAGAAGTAGAGAGATAAAACTGGAGCTCAGATCCTCATAACACCCAGATATCCATGTAAGTCATCCTACTTCTTAGATATGGGAGCAGCCATTGAAAATAAAGCAGGGTATTATTATTGCAATAATTAATTTAGATTGTAACATTGCCTCACATAAGTGTTCCCAATTATTTTTGTTTTGATAGCAATGACATTCTTCAATCACATAAACCTGCAGTACAGTGCTATCTCTGAGTTCTGCACAGCAGAAACGTGTCCGGTGATGAATGCATGCAACATGTAAGTACTCTTGTTAGTGTTATGAGCTACATATTTTAATGTTCTTAAGTTTCCTTTAACTAGAACAATTCCCTACAGTGATTGACTCTTCCGAAATGTATTCTTTCACAGGTTGTGGGTATCATTGGCCGGGCTCAGTGTTTATTGCCCATCCCTAATTGCCCTTGAGAAGGTGGGGAGGGGAGAGTGAGCTGTCTTCCTGGAACTGCTGCAATCCACATGATACTTTAGGTACACTTGCAGGTTAGGGAGGGTATTCCTGGATTTGACCCAGCAACAGTGAAGGAATGGTAATATATTTCCAAATCAAGATGGTGAGTGGTTTGGAGAGGAAGTTGCAGTTGATAGTGTTCCCACAAGCCGACTGCCCTCGTACCATAAGACATAGGAGCAGAATTAGGCCATTCGGCACATTGGCTCTGCTCCGCCATTCAATCATGGCTGATTTTCTTTTTCATCACCGTTCTCCTGCCTTTTCCCCATCACTCCTGATCCCCTTACTAATCAAGAACTTATCTATCTCTGTCTTAAACACACTCAGTGACCTGACCTCCACAGCCTTCTGCAGCAAAGAGTTCCACAGATTCACCACTTTCTGGCTGAAGAAATTCTTCTTCATCTCTATGTTAAAGGATCATCCCTTTAGCCTGAGGTTGTGCCCTCTGGTTCTAGTTTTTCCTTTTAGTGGAAACAACCACTCAAGTCCACTCTATATAGGCCTCACAGTATCCTTTAAGTTTCAATAAGATTCCCTTCACCCTTCTAAACTCCAACGAGTACAGACTAAGAGTCCTCAACTGTTCTTCATATGACAAGCTCTTCATTCCAAATGATGAAGGTTGCTGGTTTGGAAAGTGCTGTTGAAGGAGGCATTCAAGTAGCTTTACCACGTTGATACCTCAGTTTTAGGTATTTCAAGTCCTGCATTTGACTTTTCATTTGAAACAGGGTCGATTTCCCCCACCTTGATGAAAATGGTAGACACAGCAGGCCTTGAAGTTAGATTGTGGTTGAGTACAATTCTGCTGCTGCTGGTGGCCCAATAGTACCTTAAGGAATGTCAGTTTTGAGTTGTTGGATCTGTTTGAAGTCTATTCCAATTAGCATGGATGTAATGCCACAGAACACAAAGTAGGATTTCCTCGATGTGAAGGTAGATCATCCCAAGGATTGTACGACGGTTACTTTCCAAACCTGTCTTCTGTGACAAGTAGATTAGTGAGAATAAGATCAAGTTGATTTTTTGCTCTTGCAACTATGTCCTTCAGGAATTGGCCATTTTTGCCAGTAATGGTGCTGCCAAGCCACTCTTGGTGATGCATGGTGAAATTCCGCCACCCAGAGTACATTCTATGCTCTTGCTACTCATAGAATCCCTACAATGTAGGAGGATACCATTTGGTCCATCGAGCCTACACCAACAACAATCCCACCCAGGCCCTATCCCCTTAACCCAAGCATTTGTACCCACTAATCCTCCTGATGCTAAGGGGAAATTCAGCATGGCCAATCAGCCTGACCTGCACATCCTTGGAATGTGGGAGGAAACCAGAAGAAGCCCACACAGACATGGGGAGAATGTGTAAACTCCACACAGACAGTGACCCAAGCCGGGAATTGAACCTGAGGTCCTGGTGATGTGAGGCAGCAATGCTAACCACTGTGCCACTCTGCTGCTACCCTCAGGGAGCCTTTAAAATGGTGTTCAGCATGGGGGATACTAACTTGTCAGCTGACGAGGTGGAGGATATGGTAACCAGGAGATTTCCTAACCTATGTTTGAAGTATCCTAAGGTCCGGCGTTAATGTTGAGGACTCTCAGCACAACTCCCGCCTTGGTTTGATTTAATATTATCACATATATTAACATACAGTGAAAAGTATTGCTTCTTTCCTTCTGACTGTACACCATCGCCTCTGTTAGGTCTGTCCTGCCGGTTGGACAGGACATACCCAGGAATGGTAATGCTGGTTTCTGGGACGTTATCTGTGTCAATGAGCATGGCTATATCAGGCTGTTGCTTGACTACTCTGTGAGTCAGCTCCCCCAGTTTTGGCCCAAGCTTCCGGATATCAGTAAGTAGGATTTTGCAGGGTTGATAGGGCTGGGTGTGCCATTGTTGTTTTTGGTGCTGAGGTCCAAGCTGGTTGGTCTGTTTGGTTTTACTCTTTATGTCTTTTCTGTTATGGTTTGATACTTCTGAGTAAGTTGCTAGGCCATTTCAGCGTCAATCACGTTCTGATTCAGTAGTCCCATGTAGGCCAGATGAGGCAAGGATAGCAGATTTCCTTCTGTAAAGGACATTAGTGAACCGGATGGAGTTTTTATGACAATGATTTATGAGTGCATAGTCACTATTATGGGTGATATATGAGCACTAACCGGGGCCTCTGGATTACTAGTCCAGTGACATTAACAATATGCTATCACTTCCCTTTGTTGGGGTGATATATTTCGAGAGAGTTTAAGAGCTGAAATCGCAGATAAAGCCATGGCAAAGATTCTCAAATGATCTCCATAGAGTATACCAAGAGGGAGTGTGGAGGTCAGGCATATTTCTACAGATGGTGTAGGAGAACTGAAAGGAAAAATCTGAACTAAAAAATACTGAAGGGAAAAGTGGGCAACACAATGGTTAGCACTGCTGCGTCACGGCCCCAGGGACCCGGTTCAATTGTTGACTTGGGTCACTGTCTGTGTGGTGTTTCATGTGGAGATGCTGGTGTTGGACTGGGGTAGGCATAGTAAGAAGTCTCACAACACTAGGTTAAAGCCCCAACAGGTTTATTTGGTAGCACGAGCTTTCGGAGCACTGCTCCTTCATCAGGTGAGTTGCTTGACTATAATTCACTTGATGAAGGATAATACTCCAAAAATGCTACCAAATAAACCTGTTGGACTGTAACGTGGTGTTGAGACTTCTTACTGGGTAGCGTCAGCACATTCTCCCCATGTCAGTGTGGGTTTCCTCCAGGTGCTCCGGTTTACCCCCACGTTCTGAAAGATGTGCTTGTTAGGTGCGTTGACCTGAACAAGTGCCGGAATGTGGCAACTAGGGAATTTTCGCAGTAACTTCATTGTGGTATTAATGTAAGCCTTATTTTGGCACACACAAATAAACTTTAAAAAAAAACTTTTGTCAGTTGAAATTGCCCAACTCATTTCATGTAAGGCTGACAGAGGGGACATCTTTTGTTCCATTGGTCAGAGCTGTATAAACAGTCAGTGAATGAGGTGAGAAAAGCACCTGGCTTGTTGGATTTCGTTGCTGATGGTATCATTACGGAGCAGCCTAGGGGAACCAATCCACCTGTCTTTATTAGCTCACAGCAGTGCAGAAAGAGAATGATGGAAGGGGTAAATGTACCTCCTGTAGAAAAAGCATAATTTTCAATAATATCTTGACAGAATTTCCCCTTCTCCAGTGACCTGGTAGAACTCAGCCCCATCTGGGGCAGCGTTTCTCTGTAGCCAGCCAGTCAAAGCAGCCCATAAGCGCAGTCCCAAAGTCGATTGTAAAAAAATAATAATTGACATTTCGAAGTACACTTGGAACATTTTTCCAGGACAGCAAACTCTGTTTTGAAGTGTCATTGATTCTCAACTGTCCTCCAAGGGATGGGCAATAAATGCTGGGCAGCCAGTGATGCCCATGTCCCAGAAATGAATAAAAGGTTATTGCTGATAATGATGCAACAGCATTGTATATCTGACTGTATTCAAACATTACTGCAAGTAAACAATTCTTGCATTATGTTAACTTGGCTCGTAATGCATATGTTGGTGCTTTTACATCTGTTCAATTCTTAATGACAGTTGTTTAAATTTTAATGGCTGTGCCTACATCCTTGTCATCCCACTTGCCTGACAGAATAGTACGTAGGGCTCCTCCTGTGGCCTAGCAACTGCAAGCACCATTTAATGCCAGCCACAATAGGTCTCCCACTCGAAGCGTTACTACCAGCTGTACAGCAGATCGAGCACTAGATTTGGCCACCTTGATTTGAAGTGGTTGGCAGAAGAAGCAAATGTGATGTAAGGAAATAAACATTTTCACCCGTGAGTGATTGGGTTCTGGAATGCACAGTCTGGACTGTGACGGAGGCAAGTTCAGTATATATGGCATTAGAAAGAGTGGGGCGGCAAGATAGCACAGTGGTTAGTATAGCTGCTTCACAGTACCAGGGATCCGGATTCAATTCCTGGCTTGGGTCACTGTCTGTGTGGAGTTTCCACATGTCTGCGTAGGTTTCCTCCTACATTCTGAAAAACGTGTTGGTTAGGTGCATTAACCTGAACAGGTCCCGGATCATGGTGGCTAGGCGAATTTCACAGTAACTCCATTGCAATATTAATGTAAGCCTTATTTGTGATAAATAAATAAACTTTAAAGATTTACTAGGATGCTACCGAGACTTGATGGTTTGAGTTATAAGGAAAGGCTGGATAGACTGGGACTTTTTTCTCTGAAGTGTAGGAGGCTGAGGGTTAATTTTATAGAGGTCTATAAAATAATGAGGGGATAAGCTAGACCGTAAATACCTTTTCCCAAAGGTAAGGTAATCCAAAATTAGAGGGCATACGTTTAAGGTGAGAGGGGAGAGATACAGAAGGATCCTGAGAGGCAATTTTTTTCACACAGAAGGTGGTGAGCCTCTGGAACAAGCTGCCAGAGGTAGTAGTAGAGGCAGGTACAATTTTGTCTTTTAAAAAGCATTTAGGTCTGGTACACATGGGAAAGATGGGTATAGAGGGCTATGGACCAAATGCAAGTAATTGGGATTGGCTTAGTGGCTTTAAAAAAAAGGGCAGAATGGCCAAGTTAGGCTGAAGAGCCTGTTTCCATGCTGTAAACCTGTATGACTTCAAGCAGATGCACCTTGAAGCTCATCCTGTTTCCTATAATTTCTGTCCTTGTTGCAGTCAATACTTCTGGATAGATGAGCGAGGAAAGAAAATTAAGTGTACTGCACCTCAATATATTGACTTAGTGATGACGCACATCCAAAAACTACTGACCGATGAGGAAATCTTCCCTACCAAGTATGGTAAGTTTTTACAAGCGTATTTCCATGTGTGATGTGTTTTCTGCTCATTACCCACATAATACATTGGAGCAGAGTTAGGCCATTTGGCTCCTTGAGTCTGCTCTGCCATTCAATCATGGCTGATAAGTTTCTCACTCCCATTCTCCAGTCTTTTCATCGTAACTTTTGACCCCTTTATAGAAGAAAGAACAAAACAGCATGGGAAACAGGCCCTTCGGCCCAACAAGCCTGCGCCACCACCCCGATGTTCCCGCCTCTACCCGTGATCCCTGTCCATGTTTATAGATCTGTGGATTAAAACATCTATGGATTTGAGACAATTTAGGGAGAATTTGTTTTGCCAATTAGCCTAACAGCACATCTTTGGGATGTGGAGGAAACCAGAGCACCCGGAGAAAACCCACACAAGCACGGGGAGAATGTGTAAACTCCCACAGACACAGGCCCAAATCCATGTATAGTCACTGAGGTGTCGTGTTGCCCATAAAATGGTCCAGGTCAAGCGTACACTAACGACGTGAAGCACTAGGATACTCTCAAAAAAAAAAATCCAAGAGCAGCCCTCTCACGACCCATCGCGTGTATGCCCCTCGTTAGACAACAAGGTGGACCAAAACACCTGTAGGATAAAAACAAGTACATCAATATCATCATCTATTTACACACTTCCCAGGGACTCCCAAGGCTCATGATCCCTATTTTAAATCAGTTTTCTATACCCCTCCATTCCCATTCTGTTCATGTGCCCATCTAAGTATTTCTTAAATAACTCCAGAGTACCTGCCTCCACCACTTTACTTGGCAGCGCATTCCATACCCCCACCACCCTCTGTGTGAAAAAACTCCCTCTAGCATCCAAATTATACCTTACCCCCCTCACCCTAAGCCCGTGACCCCTCGTGCTATTTGAGTCCATCCTAGGGAAAAAGCTTAACCCTGTTTACTCTATCTATACCCCTCATAATCTTGTACACCTCTATTAGATCTCTTCTAAGTCTATGTCTTTCTAAGGAAAACAGTCCCAATTTGCCTAACCTGGAGCAGCCCTCCAGTGGATGGTCTGGAGGGATGCCAAAAGTTGCAGCGGGACATAGACAGGGTGCAAGACTGGGCGGAGAAGTGGCAGATGGACTTCAACGCAGATAAATGTGTAGTGGTCCATTTTGGCAGGAATAATGGGATGAAGAAGTACAATATAAGGGGTAGGAGTCTTAGCTGTTGTAGAGCAGAAGGATCTCGGGGTCCGGGTCCATAGGACTCTTAAATCGGCCTCGCAGGTGGAGGAAGTGGTCAAGAAGGCGTACGGTGTACTGGCCTTCATTAATCGAGGAATAGAGTTTAGGAGTCAGGAGGTAATGATGCAGCTCTATAAGACTCTTGTCAGACCCCAGTTGGAGTATTGTGCGCAGTTCTGGTCGCCTCATTATAGGAAGGACGTAGAGGCTATTGAGAGAGTTCAGAGGAGATTTACAAGGATGCTGCCTGGATTGGGAGGCAGGCCTTATGAAGATAGGTTGAGGAGCTGGGACTCTTCTCACTGGAGAGACGTAGGTTGAGAGGCGACCTGATAGAGGTTTATAAAATGTTGAGAGGAATAGATAGGGTGGACTCTCAGAGACTATTTCCCCGAGCTGAAATGGTCACTACGAGAGGACACAGATTTAAGGTGCAGGGAAGCAAATACAAAGGAGATGTCAGGGGTAGGTTTTTCACTCAGAGGGTGGTGAGTGAATGGAACCGACTGCTGTCGGAGGTTGTTGAGGCAAACTCACTGGGATCTTTTAAGAGACTTCTGGATGAGTATATGGAAAAGAATAGGATAGGGGGTTATAGATAGGTCTGTGGATTGGTAGATGTGATCGGCGCAACTTGTGGGCCGAAGGGCCTGTTTGTGCTGTATTGTTCTATGTTCTATGTTCTAACCTCTCGTAACTCAGACCTTCCATAACAGGCAGCATCCTGGTAAACATCCTCTGCATTCTCTCCAGAATCTCCACGTCCTTCTGGCAGTAGGGCGGCCAGAACTGGACGCAGTATTCTAAATGAGGTATAAAACATTGGTTAGACAACTGCAACATTAAAGGCCAGCTCTTGTACTCTATACCCCTTCCTATAAAGGCTAACATACTATATGCTTTCTCCACTTGTTCTGCCACCTTCAGAAGCTTGTTCACCTGCACCCCCAGGTCCCTCTGCGTTTCTACTCTTAATAGGTCTACCCTTTATCATATACCTCCCCATTACATTCTTTCTCCTGAAATGCATCACCTCACATTTATCAGGATTGAATTCCATCTGCCATCTGTCTGCCCAAGCTACCAGCCTATCTATGTCCTGCTGCATCGCCTGACAATGCTCCTCACTATCCGCAAGTCCAGCCATCTTTGTGTCGTCTGCAAACTTGCTGATCACTCCACTTACTCCCTCTTCCAAGTCATTTATATATATTACAAATAGAAGAGGTCCCAGTACCGAGCCCTGCGGCACACCACTAGTGACCGACCTCCAGCTAGAAAAACACCCTTCCACTATTACTCTCTGTCTCCTATTACCAAGTAAGAATTTAGCAACACCAATTATTAATCCAACCGATTTATTTGATAGTAAAATAGCGAGCTTTCAACACTCCCGTGTCTTCATCAGGCAAGTTCAGTGTTCTGGTCTGCAATAGCACACATCAGCACAGACAGTCAGAGATTGCTGATTAGAATGCGAATCCTTACATCTAACCTTACATCATTCCTATTACCAAGCCAGTTACTTATCCATCTAGCTACCTGTCCTTGTATCCCATGAGCCTTGACCTTCTCAACTAACCTCCCATGAGGGACTTTGTCAAACGCCTTACTAAAATCCATATAGACGACATCAACGGCTCGCCCTTGGTCCACCGTTTTCGTCACCTCCTCAAAAAATTCTACCAGATTTGTAACTCTGTTGCCCTGGCCAGAATCAAGCAGAACCTTCTTTGTGCCATCAGGAAACTAATCTTCTTGTGCTCTCTTGCACTTTATTGACACATTTACTCAGTCTACTGTGCTGGGACGACAGAGTGGTACAACGGTTATGCTGCTGCCTCACTATGCCAGGGACCCAGGTTCGATTCCTGGCTTGAATCAGGGTCTGTGCAGAGTCTGCATGTTCTCCCTGTGTCTGTGTGGGTTTCCTCCCGCTCCAAAAGATATGCTTGTTATGGTGCATTGGCTGTGCTAGATTCTCCCTCAGTGCACCTGAACAGGCGCTTGGGTATGGCAATTAGGGCATTTTCACAGTAACTTAATTGCGGTGTTAATGTAAGCCTACTTGTGACTCTAATAAATAAACCTTAAACGTTAAAAAAATCTATGTTAATGAATTTGCTGTAAGCTTGACTTGTATTCTCTGGTTTTCATCCCTGAATGATTACATAACAAACAAATATCATAGTTACCTGTCTGAATCTACATATATTAGTGCATTTTGTATGTCTCACTTAGTAATTCATCGCTTCATATTGCAGACTATGGATCAGTGACTGTCTGTAAATGTCCAAAATTCACCACGTGGCACAGTGGTTAGTACTGTTGTCTCATAGCACCAGGGACCTGGGTTCTATTCCTGGCTTGGGTCACCGACTGTGTGGAGTCTGCATGTTCTCCCCGTGTCTGCGTGGCTTTCCTCTGGATGCTCTGGTTTCCTCCCACAGTCTAAAAGATGTACTGGTTTGGTGGATTGGCCATGCTAAATTGCTCCTTAATATCAGGGAGATTAGCAGGATTAATGCTATGGGAATAAAGCCTGGATGAAATTGTGATCGCTACAGACAGAATGGGCCAAATGGTCTCCTTCTGCACTGTAAGGATTCGAATCAGCTCAAAATGATGACTTCACGTACATCCATTGAAAAAGAGGATTGATTCTGTGTTTGTACTATAACTTGTACAACATTTTGATGTAAGACAGAAATGTTACACTGACACTATTAATTCTTATGTTGGTGCGCCCATGCTTGTCTAGGTTTGTGACTGTCCAAGCAAATGTAGAACCATTATTTTTGTGAACTGACTCCCCTCCATTTTACCAACAGGTAAAGACTTCCCAAGTTCCTTTGAGTCCCTCGTTCAGAAGATCTGCCGCTACCTCTTCCATGTTCTTGCTCACATCTACTGTGCCCACTTCAAGGAGGTTGTGGCCCTTGAACTGTACCCGCACCTCAATACCGTCTACATGCACTTTCTGATCTTTGTCAGGGAGTTCAATCTCATCGACCCTAAGGAAACGGCTGTGATGAGGGACTTAACGGATGTTCTGCTCTGTGGTGCGCCACAGCCCCAGAACCATGTTAACCACAGATGAGCAGGGTGGCCAATGCACATCATGGATATTAGAATTATTTTCTTTAGTGGAAAGAATAATAACTTAAGAGATCATGTTGCCCATGGCAACGCTGAAGTAACATGTGACCAACAAATCAGTGATTCTAAGTGGCCCAAAATGGTGATAGCGTCGAGGCCCCACCCCCAGTACTGCAGTTCTCCTTTGCCTCACTGTGTCATCTTTCTCAATTTTAAACTGTACGTGGTGTCATCAAACTCCCTTCCACTTCAGCACCCTAGTGATAGCAAGTAACGAATTCTTTCACTTATGCACAAGATTCTCCTAACTTGCTTGCCACCAGTTATGGATGGGTCTATGGGCATTTCATGAAATGACCCACATTACTCGCTGTCACGTGCGAATTGTCCACATTTTTTTTCACTCGGTCCTCTGCTATTATTCTGATGGCGGCATGGCGGTTAGCACTGCTGCCTCACAGTTCAGGGACCTGGCTTCGATTCCCAGCTTGGGTCACTGTGCAAAGTTTGCACGTTCTCCCCACGTCTGCGTGGGCTTCATCCGGATGCTCCGGTTTCCTCCCACAGACCAAAGACGTGCTGGTTTAGTGTATCAACTATGCTAAATTCTCCCTCAAGTACCCAAACAGGCACCAGAATGTGGCAACTAAATGGATTTCACAGTAACTTCATTGCAGTGTTAATTAAGCCAACTTATGACACTAATAAATAAAATTAGGTTTGGCACAGAAAGTGGCCTGGATGCCACAAATCTGCAGGCAGAGAGATTAGAACAATCCTTAAAGAAACCTCACATGTTTTGTGGTTTGGAATGGATGAAGGCTCTTGTTGTATGTTCATACGGGGAGGGTGAGTGGGGGGTGTACAGTTCTGTGTTAACGATTCCTGGGGTATATTTGTAACCAAGCTGGAGATGGTTTTATACGTTGAGACTTGCTGCTATTCCTGCCACCTTCTCCTTTCCCCACCACATCCCTTTTATTAGTTATAGAGCTCATTGATGCCCAGTTGCGCTCCATTGAAGATAGCCTATTCTAATGGGTCAGTAGATCTTTCATGACCTATCACTTGTTTCATATCCTGTATGCAATCTTTGATTTATCTGTGAGTTTAGAAGTGTCACTTGACTATTTTTTTAACAAAAAATACCCGGGGCTACGAATGCCTGTAAAACTGGAATATCTCCGAGTCCTCTCGGCATCAGTTGTGCTTGTTGGTGTGAAAGGAACTGGGGAATGGAATATTTCCCTTTGTGGTTCAGGCCATGTCATTATAGTGTACGTTAATTGCAGAGCAAAGGTCTCCTCTGCCCTCTTTCCACAACAACCCTCACATGCAGCCTTGGAAAGCTGCAACAGCATTGCATTTTCCCATTATCCTGTGCCCTTTCCACTGCAACTGCCAGGCAGTGTCGAGCTAAGACTAGTGTGTGCTGTAGCCCGTTATTTGTGTAGCAGGATTAAGACTTGTTAAGTTATAGTTTCATTTTAGCAGCGATGCATTACACTACTGACTTGGGAGTGGTGGGACAGGTGAAGATAGTTCAACTGAAGGCTTCAGAATGTTGGGTATCAAATCACCTCCCCATTGTGCCTCTGGGTTTAAATCATCATATTATTGGAATGAATTTTACTGCGCTCTATCCCTTTGGAACCAAATTAACTTTGGAATGAGAATAGCATCACAGGTAAAGTTTTTAGTTCTCTCTTCGGGTTAAACTAGATTATATAGTTTGGGAGGTAGTGGGAAATGTGCTAAACAATGGGTTCAGTCTGGAAACCATTTAGATTGTACCTCATTTTCTTCTCACTAATATTTTTAATCTTTATATAGTAGCATATGAGAAGCAAACACACCCACTGGCTTGCCAGCACTTTCTCCTATGCTGCCGTCACCCCCACTGAGATAACAGTCACCTGAGGCATGCTCAAGATCCTGACAACTATCTCGCATTCCCCTGAGATTTTTGATTCCAAAGTAGATTGGAAGGTGGACGGAAATGTTTGTGTGACCCAACAATGGCCCCTCCCTTTTTCTCCACCCTCCCTCTGTCGAGCTGAAGCTTTGACATGTTGCAATTTGCAAACTAATTCCTCAGTTCTCGCTATCACAATCTTTTGAGAACTGGAGACTAATCTTACAGTTGTAGACTGTATAGATGCTGCTGAGATACTAGGCCCATTAAAACATCTCAAAGTCATTTTGATTCTCTTTCGAATACAAGTTAGATAAAGCATGGAACGTCAAGAGTAACCAGAGTACAGATCATTGTGTATTAGCAATAACCCGAGTCCAGTAATCCTAAAATAGAACTCTGTGGTGAAGAGGGAGGCCATTCAGCCCATCCAGCCTACATTAACCACAATTCCACCCAGACCCTATCCCCCGTATCTCTGTGTATTTTACCCTAGCTAGTTCCTCTGACACTAAGGGGTAATTTAGCATGGCTAATCCACCTAACTCGCGCATCTATCTGTGGGAGGAAACTGGAGGAAACCCACGGAGACACAGGGAGAATGTGCATGGAGTTTGCACACAGTGATCCAAGCTGGGAATCGAACCCGGGTCCTCAGTGCTGAGGCAGCAGTGCTAACCACTGTGCCATTGTGCCACCCAAGATCTGTACCAGTGGTTTAATTACTTTCTTATCAGATGTGCGTTTTAAAGTTTCTTTCCTCTAGCTGCAATTAGTGTTTGTTCCTTCTTCAATACAGCATCAGTAGAAGCATATCACAGTCAGGGCCTGTCCCTCCAGGAACGGTTAGAAATAAGCATTTTTGATCATTAGTAAATGGATTTTAATTTTAATTGTCTCTGCTTTGGATTGTGAAGCACAGCTGGTAACAACTGGGCTCTTAAAAGGAAAATAACCCATCAAATAAATAGTATTTGCACCAATTGAAACAAAAGTCAGATCCTTCAGCCACTATTGAGGTTTTTAAATATATTATAATAACCTTTGCAAATTAATCCAGATTTTATAGATTTAAACTTGGCACATTTGCCTTCATTGGGATTGCAGCTGGCACAGATGTGTGACTTAACTCTTTCTCTCCACCTCTCTCATCCTGTAATCAAACCCAAGTTCTAGGGTCTTAACAGTGGAAGCCACTGTTCGGGAAGAGAGAATGGTGTGGGGGTTATTGCTCGTGTGTTATACTGATCAGAATGTGTGGCTAGCACCTGTCAGCGACATCTGAAGTGGATGAGGTTTGTGAACAGACATATGTTTCCAGCTTTGATTTAAGACTGTTACAATGCAGTGTACTTCAATCCATTTTATTAATCTGTAATTTGCTCTGTGGTAAGATCAAATTTGCAAAGGTTATTATAATATATTTAAAAACCTCAATAGTGGCTGAAGGATCTGACTTTTGTTTCAATTGGTGCAAATACTATTTATTTGATGGGTTATTTTCCTTTTGTTGACTGGAGCAGAACGCAGGCTGCATTGGCACTTTGCTTGGAGTGAATGGTGCTTGGAGTGCTGGTAGCACCATTAATCCTTTGCGTACGGTGTAAGTGGGTATTATGATGGTTTTAATCCAGATTTTATAGATTTAAACTTGGCACATTTGCCTTCATTGGGATTGCAGCTGGCACAGATGTGTGACTTAACTCTTTCTCTCCACCTCTCTCATCCTGTAATCAAACCCAAGTTCTAGGGTCTGATAGCATCCAGAAAGAGTGAAGTTCAGGATAACAAGTACTGGTGTTAGCTCTGTAAAGAGAGACCAGCCCTCTGCAGGATTACTGGATCTTGCACACTTAGATTCCCAGCGGATGCTGGAATCTGAAACCAAAACAGAAAATGCTGGAAAATCTCAGCAGGTCTGACAGCACCTGTGGAGAGAGAATAGAGCCAATATTTTGTCAGTTGAAACATTGGCTGGAATATTATCACACTGTCTGCCACACAGGAATTGGTGTGGGTGAGGGGCGGATCATGGGAAAGTCAGTTGACTTCGGGCAGGAATCTACGGTTTTGGGATAAGCGAGGCCATAAAATCCTGCCCATTGGTTCTATTCTCTCTCCCCCAATGCTGTCAGACCTGCTGAGATTCTGCTGCACACTTGGAGACTGGCTTTGAGCAATCCCGTGCCTGATGTACATGGCAATGACGAGCCCAGGGGAAGATGAGAGGAACGGTGTGCTTTTGTGTAGAAAATGATTTACAGATAGGACAGCTACAATACCAAATGTTGTTTAATGCAGTGGAGGAATCAGGGAATTAGAAAATGACAAATCCCATGTTATTTGTAGTGGTGGCTAGGTGATTGGGGGTGAGGAGTTGCGTTTGAACTGAATTCATGAGAGCTCTGAGAATAGTTGAGCTACGCTGCTCAAGGCCTCTGAAGGACGTGTTTTATTCACAGCCGGAGAGATCACTTGCTGCTGTATCCTCTGTACATTGTAGTAGCGAGTGTTGAACTTCAGTTTCACTGTTTTATGATTTTATTTCTTGCATTTAGAGCAAAGATTTTGAAACAAGTGCGTGTCAAAATGACTGTTTGGTGACAGAACCATTGGGTGCTTTTGGCCGAATTGCAGGGAGTGAGCACATACGTTATTTAAATGTACATATCAGGGTTAAAGGTTATGTTGGACTGTGCTGAAGCATTTGAGTGGCAATGAAGCCAGTCTGTCATTCTAAAGCTGCGCCATCCTTTTTGGATGGCCTGTGTTGTTTGTGTGTGTGTTTTTTAAATCAAATTATTAAGCAGATATATGTTTTCTCTAGATGGTTCACTCCCAGGCAAGTGGACTGGAACTTAACAGTTTGACCTTGGGAATATGAGCTTAGTGTGATCACAAAGTGGAACTTAGCTCATTCCACAGGCTGGGTTGAGTTCGCTATGAGGAAGAATTTGTCTCTCTCTCAGTGGCTGTTGGCAATGATTTCTGCTCGCACCATTTCATTTTGAACTTGAATAATATTCGATGCTGACTATTTCTAAGCCTGTGACGGAGATACCTGCAATGTTGTCAGGTGTGGTGCGTTGTAAAGCAAGACGCACCTCTACTTTCATATAATTTGATTTGATTGTTTGTAGGTTTTTAGTTTTGTTTCTCCTTCGTTAGGAACCCTTAGGCTTGAAATGAGTGTGAAAGGATAGTGCGGGGTCTACAGCTATTCACTGTTAGGAAGAGATTACACATTGATCATACCAGATCAAAAAAGGCATGCTTTGGTTTCCACCCACAACTGCACTGACGGTGTTAGTGTGTTGCTGCAATGAGTTGTTAATTTACAGAAAGCCTAAGGTAGTCTATTAATACTGGATGTAATATAACTCTTAAGATCATACACTGCATCTCACAAGAAAACTGAAAAATAAAAAGAATACATTTAACATTTGCTGTGTATGGTTTCTGGCATTCTTTCAACTTTCATTTTTAAAATATATTTGTAACACATCCAAGTTCAAACTTGTATTCCAACTGACTTCACCGTGTATTTACTTCACAACTTGATTGTAGAATCGGGGAGGCTATTTGGTCCATCAAGCCTGCAAGGATAACAGTCCCACCTGGGCCCTATCACCATAACCCCACACATTTACCCTGCTAATCCCCCTTGCACTAAGGAGCAAGTAAGCATGGCCAATCCCCCTAATCCGCATATCTTTGGAGTCAACATAGCGAATTTAAAGGGCTACCTGTGGCACAGTGATTAGCACTGCTGCCTCACAGCACAGGGACCCAGGTTCAATTCCGGTCTCGGGTCACTCTCTGTGCAGAGTTTGCATGTCCTCCCCATTCCTCCCACACTCCAAAGATGTGCAGGTTAGGTGGATTGGCCATGCTAAATTGTCCCTTAGTGTCAGGAGGACTAGCTAGGATAAATGCATAGGGTTATGGGGATGAAGCCTGGGTGGGATTATGGTCGGTGCAGACTCGATAGGATGAATGACCTCCTTGTGCATTATCGGGATTCTATGATTCAGTGTCATAGGAGAGCTACTAGTCATCTTGAATTCTCTTTTTTTAAAAAAAATGTTTCCTTCCATATGAAAATCCTTCTGATCTAAAGCTTCTTATTGAATGGATCCATCTGTGGCAAAGAATGAAAAGTAAATCTTGCTCCAGCTGTCTTGAATATGCCCCTGTTTCACAGGCACCAGTTTCCCTCCGCCCCAGTCGTTAAGTTTAATTCTGTCCTGTGGCACTGGGCTCTTGTGCGGTCCTGCTAAATGCAATGCTATCCTCAATTCACACAGGCTCAGGCCCATTTTGCCTCCAGATTTCCTCCTGCAGCCTGGTGCTGCCAAGAGCAATTGTAATGGCCCTGGTGTTGCCCTGACTGAAAGCACCTAATTCCTAAACCAGGCTTCACCAAACTTTTCACTCGGGGTGGGAGAGATGGCATGTTTACATATTTTTCTTACACAAGAGTCTGGTAAGCAAATCTCAAACAGAAAAGTTCGGCACCACAATCAATTTTTTAAGAAGTTAAAGTTCAAAAGAATGAACAATGCTTGGGGATGTGTATACGGTGGCAGGCAGCAGTGGGTGGTAGTATGCAGTGCTATGATTGGCAGGTGGGAAATTTGAAGCTAGGCAGACTGATACTCACCTCCACACAGTCGATCAGTCTCACTTCCTAGGCATGCATGCATTCATTCCCACAGTCTTTCTGTCTCCCTCTCTCTCTTTCACACACCACACAAACATACACTGTCCCTTCTCACTCCCTTAACCACTCTCGCTCCCTTAGATACCCTGGTACACACATGCACACAGTCCCTCACTCCCATATCCTCAGCACAATACTATCTCTTGGTTCTCCCCAAATCTCCTGAGGCCTGCTCTTCCCTATGCCCCAAAGCCAAGGTGTTCCATTAGCCTGGCAAACCTGCGTAGGCTGCCAGACTTGCCTTCCCAGCCTCCAGCCGTGATATCTTTTCTAGGTTAGCAATTCCTCTGCATACTCTCCACTGCTACTATTTGCTACTGTTCCAGACTGCTCTCCTCTTCCTCATCTCACTGGTTAATGAGCTTATCTGCAACAAAATGATGCAGATCCTTCCCTTGCAATGCCCCTCTTTGGCGGAAAGTTTGGGTAGTTGGGTTGGGTGCCGCGTACAGGGCTGTACGCCATATCCACGTGGGCCTATCTTGGATAAGCCTCTTCTATGTAGAGCAAATCTGGAACTTCTATCTGCTTTGACTGTATCTGTAATGTAAAGGTACACATAGTCTCTCCATGTTACAGAACCTTACAGTGCTGAAGGTGGCCATTTGGCCTATCAAGCCTGCACTCCCCATCCAGGACCTATTCCCTGTAACCCCACATATTTACCTTGCTTATTCCCTTTTAAGTTTTTGATAGTTTATTAGTGTCATAAGCTTACATTAATACAGCAATGAAAAATCCCCTTGTCGCCACACTTCGGCACCTGTCCAGAGGGAGAATTTAGTGTGGCCAATGCACCTAACCAGCACATCTTTCAGACTGAGAGAGGAAACCAGAGTGCGTGGAGGAAACCCACGCAGATAAGGGGAGAAAGTGCAAACTCCACACAAATAGTCACCCAAGCCAGGATTTGAATCTGGGTCGTTGGTGCTGTGAGACAGCAGTGCTAACCACTGTGCCACCATGCTTCTACATTGCTAAGGTGCAATTTACCACAGCCAATCCACCTAACCAGCACATCTTTGGACTGTGGGATGAAACCGGAGCACCCAAAGGAAATTCTTCGCAGATGCAGGGAGAACATACCAACTCCATACAGTGGCCCAAAATCGGAATTGAACCTTGATCCCTGATGCTGTGAGGCAGCAGTGCTAACCACTGTGCCACCATCTCACCTTGCTGCATATTTGTGTGGGTTTTTTCTTGATCTACTGAGGGATTCAAGTCTTCCAGGACACGCCGGTCTGTGCTGCTCCCAACAGCATTTTGCATCCCTTTTATGCAGATGGGAGTAAGTTAGCTCAGCTGGCTGGAAAACTGGTTTGTAATGTAGAGTGATACCAAGGGCAAGGGTTCAATTCCTGTGCTGGCTGAGGCTTTTCATGAAAACTCTCACATTCTCAACCTTGTCCCTCGCCCGAGGTGTGGTGAACCTCAGGTTAAAGCATCACCACTCAGCTATTCCCCTCAAAGAGACTATGGCAGCTTTAACTTTCTTTCTGTGTTAAAATTTGCACAGTTTGCATTGTCATAGAATCCCTACAGTGCTGAAGGAGGCATTTCAGCCTATTGAGTCTGCATTGACTCTGGCGGAGCATCTTACCTAGGCCTAACTCTGCCATGTCCCCTTAATTCCACGTATTTATTGCACTAATCCGGCCAACCTATATATCTTTGGACACTAAGGAATAAGTTAGCATAGCCAATCCAACTAAGCTGAATGTCTTGGGACAATAAGGGCAATTTAGCATGGCCAATCCATCTAACCTACACATCTTTGGATACAATGGGGCAATTTAGCATGGCCAATCCCACTAACCTGCATATCTTTGGGCACAATGGGGCAATTTAGCATAGCCAATCCAGTTAACCTGGCCATCTTAGGATACTAAGGGGCAATTTAGCATAGCCAATCCATCTAACCTGCACATCTTTGGATACAATGGTGCAATTTAGTACTGCCAATCCACCTAACCTGGAGAGTAAGGGGCAATTTAGTATGTCCAATTCCACTAACCTGTGCACCTTTGGACACTAAGGAGCAATGTAGCATGGCCAATCCACTTAACCTGCACATCTTTGGAGTGTGGGAGGAAATCAGAGCACCCAGAGGAAACCCACACTGACAGAGGCAGAACTGTCAGCTTCACATAGACAGTGACCCAAACTGGATTCCTGGCACTGTGAGGCTGCAGTGCTAACCACTGTAACAGCGGGAAGAAAAAAACATACACGAAGGCTGATGTATTTCTCGTATATGACTTTATTTGTTAATTTAAACTAGCCCACTAAATTCATATACAAATTTACAGGTTTGTTCAGTTGATAAGGAAGTACTATATTCATGGCATCAAATAAAATAACGTGGTGGACCTGAGGGGGGGGGGGGGGGGAAACAGACCCCACCTTGCATGTGAGCATCCCGCTGCTTTTCGAATCATCTGTTGCAAACTTTAGAATGCTTGTTGAGTTCTGGACTGGATATACAACACATTCAGTTTTACTGCATATAGTCAATTTTAAAATAAAATACACACACCCATACATTGTGTACAGACAGGAGTTCGACGTATAGGAGTTATGATCAGGAATTGGAGGCGGTGGGGGGGAAACTACTGAGAAAGGAATACTGGTGGTGGAAACACACAGGATGGGATGGTTGCTTTTGTCTGTCCAGCTGAGAATCAATTTGCAACCCAACTCTATCCCCTTCTGCAACCCGCCCTCTCTCCTCCCCCCCCCCCCCCCCCCCCCCGCCCTGGTCACCTCAATCAAAGGAAACTAATGCATTCAAACACTGTGGGGTTGGGGGGGCAGGCAGGGGCGGGGTGTGGGGAGGGGTCAGTGTTTATTTTACCCTATTCCAATTAAGTTGCGATTCAATGTTGTTATCATAGTGGGCAACTGATAATAGTGCACAATTTGTATCCCTTCTTTTGGAGCAGAAGGGTAGCACAGTGGTTAGCACTACTGCCTCACAGCACCAGGAACCTGGGTTCGATTCCCGGCTTGGGTGACTGTATGGAGTCTGCATGTTCTCCCCGTATCAGCATAGATTTTCTCCGGGTGCTCCAATTCCATCCCACACTCCCAAAATCGTGCTGGCTAACATTGGCCGTGCTAAATTTTCCCTCTGGGTCCCCGAACAGGTGCCAGATTGTGGCAACTAGAGGATTTTCACAGTAACTTCATTGCAATGTTAATGTAAACCTACTTGCGACACTAATACACTTTTGATTTCCCAAGCCACTTTCCACAGTTTAAGTTTTAACTATAAATCTATTTATTTAGTGTCATAAGTAGGCTTACATTAACACAGCACTGAAGTTACTGTGAAAATCTACTAGTCGCCACACGCCGGCACCTGTTCGAGTACACCGAGGGAGAGCAACAAGGGCTATACCTAATTTCTTCTTGAGTTACTCGAACTGGAAAGTTCGTAACCCTGTTGGTAAGGGTTAGCATTGGGAAGCTTTGGTTGGCCACTTGACTTTTCAAAGAAAAATTCTTCAAAATCTTTTTAGAAATTGGGAATAACTAGGTTGACAAGCCACCTGTCTTCATAACAGTTTCCACATTTTGGTTTGAGAGTTTAAAAATAAGCTTTCTAAAATTTATTTAATAGTGTCACAAGTAGGCTGACATGAACGCTGCAATAAAGTTACTGTGAAAAATCCTCTAGTCACCACACTCCTGTTCAGATACACTGAGGGAGAATTTAGCAAGGCTAATGCACCTAACCAGCATGTCTTTCGGACTGTGGGAGGAAACCGGAGCACCCAGAGGAAATCCATGCATGGGGAGAATGTGCAAACTCTGCTCTC
Source organism: Sphyrna mokarran (assembly GCA_024679065.1). Classification (NCBI taxonomy): domain Eukaryota; kingdom Metazoa; phylum Chordata; class Chondrichthyes; order Carcharhiniformes; family Carcharhinidae; genus Sphyrna; species Sphyrna mokarran. The sequence continues at coordinate 7,201,443 of JAGIQG010000034.1, forward strand.
ACAGTGACTCAAGCTATGAATCAAAGCTGAGTTCCAGGCGCTGTGAAGCAGTAGTACTAACCACTGTGGGTAAAACAACAGAGGCTGTCATTTGTACTAACGGGGAGCCCAGTTCAAGGTCCAAAGTAGGATCTTCACTGGACCAGTCTCTTTGTGGATGGAGGGGTGGCACCACAGGGTGCACTTTTCATCTGCTTTAATGTTTTCATTCAGCAAAGCCTACCTGGCGGAGAGAGTGCAGTTTCATTTGAAGGGATGAAGAGGAAATGGGACAGCTCTTGAGTAAGGAAGAACATTTTACGGGTTAAGAGGAGAAGGCAGGAGAATGGGCACTCCTTATTCAGCGAGCTGGGGCAGACATGATGGGCCAATTGGCCTCCTGCTGCACCATAGCAATTCTGAAATGCTGTTAAAGTTTCTTTATTAGCGTCATAAGTAGGCTTACATTAACACTGCAATGAAGTTACTGTAAAAAAAAAAATCCTCTAAACACTGCAGTTTACAGGGTAGATTCAGAAAGAATGTTCCTGTTTGTTGGGAAGTCCAGAACTAGGGTCAGGGTTTGAGGATAAGGGATGAACCTTTTAGAACAGAGGTGAGGAGAAATTTCTTCACCCAAAGAGTGGTGAAGTGTAGAATCCACTATCACAGAAAACGGTTGAGACCAACATGTTGTGTCATTTCAAGAAGAAATAGTTCTTGGAGCTAACAGGATTAAGAGATATGAGGGAAAGGGGGAAATCAGGATATTGAATTTGATGATTAGCCATAATCAAAATGAATGGCTGAGAAAGCTTGAAGGACCAAATGGCCTCCTCCTGCTTCTAGTTTCTAATGAAGTTACTGTGAAAATCTCTGAGTTGCCACACTCTGGTGCCTGTTTGGGTACACTGAGGAAGAATTTGGCATAGCTAATGCATCTAACCAGCACATCTGTGGGGGGGAAACTGGAGCACCCGAAGAAACCCACGCAGTCACGGAGAGAATGTGTGGGGTCCGCGCACACACAGTGACCCAAGCCAGGAATCGAACCTGGGTCCCACTGTGCTATTCACTGTGCCATCGCTGTCAGTGAATAGGGGGACTTACATCAGGTTATTTATTTTTACAAATGAGTATACGACCTTTTCGTAAAAATAGAAGAGGCGATGGGGTGGCTGAGGTGGAGTGGGGGTGTTGTGTGAAGGCGGCATAAACTCCACAGAGTTATTCACCAGGTAGTTGTAGGTTGTGTTGGGTCAGTAGGCCACAGTGGAAAAAAAAAATAGCTTGATGGGTCAAATGGCCTCTCATCTGAAGAAAAGTTTTTTTGATGTGGAAGAATTGCAGAAGATGTTCTTCCAATGAAATTCTGGCAGGTACTGCTGGGCAAGCAGTGGACACTGACCAGAATAGTGGGAGAATTTCAGGCAATTTCAGGACATCAGACACTTGGCTGCTTAATTCCTCTTTCCTACTTATGGATCAATCTTAACATTTCTGGGTGTAATGATGAACATTGCTGAGTCTGGCCAGAGTTTGTGGGGGGAAAGAGGGGAAGGGGAAGTGGGGGACGCACGTGAGAGATGCAGGTAGATGTGGAAAATCAGAATGTTTTTGATAGGCAGCTTGTGACCTCTCTGCGGGCGACTGGATGTCAGATTGAGGACAGTTGGCAGTTGACTTTTATCACCACAGGTTCTATCAAGATGGGTCATAGAATCCCTACAGAGCAGAAGGAGGCCATTTGGCCCATCGAGTCTGTGCTGACAACAATCCCACCCAGGCCCTATCCCCATGTATTTATCCTGGCTAGTCCCCTTGACACAATTTAGCACGGCCAATTCACCTAACCGTACATCTTTAGACGATGGGAGGAAGCGGGAGCATCTGGAGGAAACCCACGCAGACAGGAGGAGAATCCATGTAGTTGGTGACGCAAGCCGGAATTGAACCCGGGTGCCTGGCGCTGTGAGGCATCAATACCACCGTGTCGCCCTTACTGACTGTCTGGCCCTTTAACGTAGCTATATTTGTGGATGGGTGTCCCTGCAGAGGAAACGTGGTGTCCCAGGGCACTGCACTTGTTGGGCACCACGGGGATTGGACTGTATACTACTGGTCCTTTGAATCACAATTTGGTTGAAAGTTTTAAATTTCTTTTATACTTTGTCTTTTGGTTTCGGATGGAACCCTTTTTAAAGGCCTGCCCTCCAGGCCTACTCCCTCAAGTTAATTTATTAGATGGAATGGCTCCAGCAAGGGAGGAGGGGTGCAGGTGTGGGGGGCACACTTGAGTGAATTACCAGGAGGGGGGGTCCACTGGCTCCCATAAACTCTAAAGATCAGGACTGTCAGGGGGGCACAAAAATCAGCACTGCCATAGTTGGATGGTAAGATGGCGGGGGGTTTGGGGGGGGGGGGGGGGGGGGGGGGGCGGGTGGTGGCGGACAACATTTCTTTTTATTATGTGGAAGTGCCAGCATTGGATTGGGGTGGGACAGTAAGAAGTGTCACAACATCAGGTTAAAGTCCAACAGATACATATGGAATCATAAGCTTTCGGAGAGCTGGCCCTTCATCAGGTGAGTTTTTTTATTTATTTGTGGGACCTGGGTGTCGCTGGCTGGGCCAGTATTTATTGCCCATCTCTAATTGCCCTTGGAGGGCAGTTGAGAGTCAACTACATTGTTGTGGCTCTGGAGTCACATGTAGGCCAGACCGAGTAAGGATGGCAGATTTCTTTCCCTAAAGGACATTAGTGAATCATGGGCTTTTCTGACACTTGTTTTATGGTCATTAGTAAAAATTAAAAATCTTAATTCCAGATTTTTATTTCACTGAATTCAAATTCCACCATCTGCCGTGGGGAGATTCGAACCCAGGTCCTCAGGACATTAGCCGAGTTTCTGGATTAATAGTCCAGTGATAATACCACTGGGCCATCGCCTGGTTTAATGCTACCAGTCGGCAAATCCTATATAGTGGTGACAATGCGGTGGGGACAATTTCAATCAGAGGATTAAAAAGGGGATTTGGAAAGGTCCAGAGTCAGGAAGAATGTGCCGGAGGCTGAGGGGAGAAGGTGGCAGAATGGGCGCTCAATGAATCTACTCATTCAGAGGCCTGGGGTAGACACGATGTGCCAAATGGCCTCCCACCGCCCCGTAGCAATTCAGTGACTCAGCACAAACAGAGGGGTTATATATGGGTGTACTATTAACTTTGCGAGAGCTCGTGTCTTTATTCCGCTTCCTGGAAAGCCAGTTTATTCTAAACCTGGTTGAGCAGAAGTGACAAAGTTCCTCTGTCAGTGATGGAGGAGGACTCTGTAACTTCTTTTGACCTTGAATGATCCCCAACTATTGACGTGGAGTAAGAGAGAAGGATGGAGGTCTTGCACTATAAAAACACATCCAATTGGAATATTTCTGAGGCTTACTCTGATCATTCCTGACTGTCTAATTACTCTCTGGCTATTTATACTCCTATGAATCTTCATCTTGTTTGAGCTCTCTCTTTCTCTAATTCCCTTTGTCGCAGTTTCTCCCCGTCTCTTAACGACGGGGGGGATTGATTTTAATCACTGTCACCACGGAGCCAACGGAAGGAAAGTAAGGCAGCTTGTAAATCTGTTTCCCGTTCCCTGCCAACTTGGAAGAATTAAAATCGTCCCTAAAATCTCCATCCTTTCTGTCGGTTATAGAGCAACACAGCCCTTCAGCCCATCCAGTCCATGGTGCTATCTCAGTTGGTCCCAATTGCCTGCATCTGCCTTCCAATCCTTTCCTATCCAAGAATGTTTATATGTTGTTATTGTACCTGCCTCAACAAGCTTCTCTGACCTCTACCTCAGCACATTCCTGGCCATTTCTCCCTCTATCCCACTCTAAGTGCATGTGTACGCACGTGTGTGCGCACGCGCGCATGTATTGACAAGCCAATAATAACATAAAGAAAGGAATGCCCCCATTTGGAGAGATCAGGTATGGTCAAACTGAATAGGATTGAGGGACTGAAATGGCCTCCTCCTGTTCCCAAGCGATGCACCGCAGCCAGACTTAGTCCCAACCCTAGTCCCTTGGGTTCGGCATCACCTCCTACCTCCTGCGTCGAGAGCTCAGCAATCAGGCCCAATATTCCAAAGACATCTCACCTCAGAGGTGCAAACAAAATTACCATTGCTATTCTAAATAGCAGCGACACCACCACTACCCCCCCCACCCTTGGGATCACGTTTGTCCGCGACGGTGTCAGAAGGTAAGTAAAGTAGACCCCCCGCACAGTGACTCAAGCCATACATTCTGGGAATGGGGTTTCGTGACCCAGAGGAGAAAGGCGGGTGCACAGATGAAAAGTCTTGTGGAGTTTTCCAAGCCAGAATTTTACTTGACCCTCGGCCAGAGACCGTTTGGCGCTTTGCGCTCCGGTCAGTCTCGGTCCCTGGAGGCCCGCCGTTGAAGAATTCTTGGCGGGCGACATTCGCACAGAGCCCGGGACTGGCTCGACCAACCTGGAGTGCCAGCTGGGAAAGAACCGGATACAAGGGGCTCGCCCTCTCTCCTTCGGATTCCTCTCTCTCTCTCTCTACCGATCCCGTCCACAAGGCTACAAAGGAGCATTCCGCTGACTTTCCTGACCCAAGACGGATATGGATCCAGGTTGGTGGGTAGCTCACACTTCCCCGCGCCCCCTTCTTGCCTCTTTGTTTGTCTCCCACTCTCCTGGCGGGAAGGTGCGTAGGGAATGTTCTGGAGGCCCCTCAAGACCCTCGGTCCAACGATATGCTGAGCTGATGGCAAGTACTGCGGAAACGATGCCTCCATATCTTCCTGAAGCAGACGTTAGCGTCTCGGAGATGTTATCAATTCAGAAGGCAGAGAAAGCCCCAACCTTGGCTGGCGGACTGCACAGTCTGTTCTTAAATAATAAAATGAGATGGGACTATAGAGGTCGTGTTTCAGTTCCATTTTTCTTCACTTTCTTTTAAAGATATTTACATCCTCACAAAAGACAGCATCAGATGCCTTATTTTTCCACTAGTTCCTTTTCTCCTCTTTTGTTTGTTTTTGCACGTTTTTGTTTTTACGGTTGACTTTGTGTGCCATTGGAAGATAAAAGCTTGGGTTTCTCTTTCAAAGAGGACGAGTGTTTGGAGTCCCCGCGCCTGAAATGCTCGACAGACTCGGAATCGTTCCACGCCCTGGGCATGCTCTGGGCCCCTCGGATCGAAGTCCCTGAAGGATGGCTATACTGGCCATTTTTCTCATCTGTAAGGAAAGAGAGAGAGAGAGAGAGAGAGAAAAATGAGAACTGCAGAACCTCCACGGTGCAGGAAGTGGCCAATCCATCCTAACCTGCACATCTTTAGACACTAATGGGCAATTTAACATGGCCAATACACCTAACCTGCACACCTTTTGGACTGTGGGAGGAAACCCATGAAAACATGGGGAGAATGTGCAGACTCCACATAGTTAGTGACTCAAGCCGGGAATCAAACACGGACCCCTGATGCTGTGAGGCAGCAGTGCTGACCACTGTAATCATGATAGGGTGGAGGGCAGGAGCAGAAAACCCGAATTTGACTGCTTTACCAGTGGCGACCGTGCTACAGTGGCACAGTGATTAGCACTGCTGTTTCACAGCGCCAGGGACCTGGGTTCGATACCCAGCTTGGGTCACTGTCTGTGCAGATTTTGCACATTCTCCCCATGTCTGCATGGGTTGTCTCTGGATGCTCCAGTTTTCCTCCCACAGTCCAAAAGACGTGCTGGTTAAGGTGCATTGGCCATGCTAAATTCTCCCCCAGTGTACCCAAACAGGCACCAGAGTATGGCGACTAGGGGATTTGCACAGTAACTTCACTGCAGTGTTAATGTAAGCCTACTTGTGACTAGTAAATAAACTTTAACTTCAGCTACCTGCACCCTCTGCGCTGGAATCCCCTCCCAAAACCTCTCTATCTCTCTCTTTTTCTCCTTCTTCCATTAAGGTGTTCCTCTTTGACCACATTTTTGGTCCTACCTGCCTGGAATGTTGGTGAGGCCACAAACGGGAATGTTTTGTGCAGTTTCGGTGTGTTTATCTGAGGAAGGATGTGCTTGCTGTAGAGGGAGTACAGCGAATGTTTACCAAGCTGATTCCTGGGAATGGCAGGTGTGTCATATGAGGAGAGATTTAAGTCGGTTAGGATTATATTCACTGGAGTTAAGAAGAATGAGAGGGGATCTCGTAGAAACTTCTAATTTCTAACAGGGTGGATTCAGAAAGAATGTTCCCGATGGTGGGGGGAGTCCGGAACTAGACGTCATAGTTTGAGGATAAGGGGTAAATCTTTTATAACTGAGGTGAGGAGAAATTTCTTCACCCAGAGAGCGGTGGAATTCACTCCCATCAGAAAGTAGCTGAGGCCAAAACGTTGTGTGATTTCAAGAAGAAATTAGATATAGCCCTTGGGGCTAAAGGGGTCAGGGATATGTGGCGAGGGCGGGGGAGTGGGAAATGGGGGAATCAGGATATTGAATTTGATGATCAAAATGAATGGTGGAACAGACTCGAAGGGCTGAATAGCCTCCTTCTGCTTCTAGTTTCTATGTTCTTAATGTCACCTTGGCTTGTGAAAATATGCTTTATTAACAGCGCCTGAAGCGCCTTTGGATGCTTTGTGAAAATTCAGGTGCTGTATAAATGCAAGATGCTGGTGTCTAATTGGCCGGGCGAGTGAAACTCTCGCAGGATGTTCAGCAGGTTCAGTTGGGAGAGATTCTGACCCCACTCGAGGCCACTGTTCCCGGATGTTATCTCCTGAACCAATGCCTTCCAGAGCTGTTGAGATCATTGGTCTGATGGGTCATGGGCAGATTAAAAATGGATTCTATGGTGGGGGGGGGATGACATCAGGCTCTCCCAATCATCAACATTTCCACTCCGTTCTCATAGTTTCTGTCCCATCTGGTCTTTACCCAGCTGAGGCACAAGGGGTCCTGTGAGGGAGACCATCTTCAGCTATGCAGCACACATGCCTAACACATTCCACAGTATGACACACTCTGTTACTCAGAGACTCTCTCACATTACCCCAGGATCATAGATTCATATAGTGAGGAAAGGCCTTTTGGCCCATCAACTCTGCACCAACAATAACTACCACTAAAAGTTAATCCCATTTTCCTGCACTTGTTCCCATATCCTTGAATATTATGATATTTTGTTTGCTCATCCATAGCAGGGCAACAAGGCGGCACTAGTGGTTAACACTGCTGCCTCACAGTGCCAGGAACCCGCATTCAGTTCCAGGCTTGGGTCACTGTCCGTGTGAAAGCTGCACATTCTCCCTGTGTCTGCATGGGTTTCCTCCAGTTTTCTCCCACAGTCCAAAGACGTGCATACTAGGTGGCTTGATTATGTTAAACTGCCCCTTAGTGTCAGGGGGACTAGTTAGGTAAATGCATGGGGTTATGGGGATAGGACTTGGCTGGGATTGTGGTCGGTGGGGATTCTATAAAGGTTCTAAGATTTTGGACTTCCACGACCTTCTGAGACAGTACATTCCAGTTGCCACCTGAGTGAAAAGCTTTTTTCTCAACCTCCCTCTGAATCTCCTGTCCCTCACCCTATATTCCCTCATGATTGACGCCTCAACCAAGGGGGAACAGATGCTCCCTCCTTGCCCTGTTCAAACCCCTCATAATCTTATACAACTCAATCAGCCTTCTCTGCTCCAGAGAGAAACCAATCGAAGCCCCTCTCCTTATAGTTAAACCCAGTGTTGGTAACTCTTGCCTTTTCAACTGAGTTTGTCATATTGGCAAAACAGCTAGTTCATGGGCCATATATGGGGAAAAGCAAAATAGTGCGGATGCTGGAATCACAAACCAAAACAGGAAATGCTGGAACGTCGCAGCAGGTCTGACAGCATCTGTGGGGAGAGAATCGAGCCAACGTTTCGAGTCTGGATGACCCTTCGTCAGAGCTAAGAGCAAAGAAAATCAGAGAAGATTTATACCAGGAGGGAGGGGTGTGGAGGGGAGTGGCTGTAATTGGACAAAAGAAGTGTAAAACAGGGTTACGGTGATATGGTGGGATTGTGGTCGGTGCAGACATGATGGGCCAAACGGCCTCCTTCTGCTCTGTATGATGAAGGAGGCTGTGAAAAGGGCTAAGTGTGTTCGTTAAGTGATGAGAATATCAGGACAGAGGTACAGATGGTGAAGGCAGTTGCCCTGAAAAGAGGAGAGAGTGGGAGTAGGAGGGGGGCAAGGAGGAGAGTGGGAATGGAGAAGTGGAAAAATGGAAGCGAGAAAGAAGGATTAGAAAATGGATGAATGAGTAAAGTTTATTTGTTAGTGTCACAAGTAGGCTGACGTTAATGCTGCAATGAAGTTACTGTGAAAATTCCCTAGCCGCCACACTCCGGCACCTGTTCGGGTAGACTGAGGGAGAATTTAGCACGGTCAGTGCACCCCTAATCAGCACGTCTTTTGGACTGTGGGAGGAAACCGGAGCATCCAGAGAAAACCCACGCAGTCACGGGGAGAATGTGCAAACTCCGCAGAGACAGGGACCCCAAGCCGGGTATCGAACCTGGATTCCTGGCGCTGTGAGGCAGCAGTGCCAGCCACTGTGTGCTGTGCCATCCTAAGATGAAAAGAAACAAAATGAATTACACAGATAGAAATGGGGTGAAGGTGGAGGGCAGTGAAGTTGTTGATTTAATGAGTGGAGATCCCGCTTGTCAGACCCCACTTGGAGTACTGTGTGCAGTTCTGGTCGCCTCACTACAAGAAGAATGTGGAAGCTATTGAGAGGGTGCAGAGCAGATTTACAAGGATGTTGCCTGGATTGGGAGACATGCCTTATGAAGATAAGTCGAGGGAGCTAGGTCTTTTCTCCCTGGAGAGATGAAGATTGAGATGTGACCTGGTAGAGATTTATAAAATGTTGAGAGGTATAGATAAGGTGGATTAGAACATAGAACATAGAACATTACAGCACAGAACAGGCCCTTCGGCCTTCGATGTTGCGCCGACCAATATAAAAAGCAATGTCCCTCCAAACTAAACCATTCCCTTCTCTTCCATATACTTATCAACTAACCTCTTAAACGCCACCAAACTTGGCGCATCCACAACTGCTGCAGGCAGGGCATTCCACTCCCGCACCACCCTTTGGGTAAAGAACCTACCTCTGATATCCGTCCTATAACTATCACCCCTTAATTTAAAGCTGTGTCCCCTCGTGCTAGCTTTTTCCATCCTAGGAAAAAGGCTATCACTGTCCACCCTATCTAAACCTCTTATATGTTTCAATCAGGTCCCCTCTTAGCCTCCTCCTTTCTAACGAAAACAACCTCAAATCCCTCAGCCTCTCCTCATAAGACCTGCCCTCCATACCAGGCAACATCCTGGTACACCTCCTCTGTACCCTCTCCAATGCCTCCACATCTTTCTTATAATGTGGCGACCAGAACTGCACACAATACTCCAAGTGCGGCCGCACTAGAGTTTTGTACAGTTGCAACATGACGTTGCGGCTCCGAAATTCAATCCCTCTAACAATAAAAGCCAAGACTCCATATGCCTTCCTAACAACCTTCTCGACCTGACTGCCTACTTTCAGGGATCTATGCACCTACACACCAAGATCCCTCTGTTCATCTAGACTACTAAGAATCCTACCATTTGCCCTATACTCTACACATGTATTATTTCTGCCATAGTGCATTACCTCACACTTTTCCACATTAAACTCCATTTGCCACCTCTCGGCCCAGCTCTACAACTTGTCCAAGTCCCTCTGCAAACTATAACACCCCTCTTCACTATCTACCACTCCACCGACTTTAGTGTCATCTGCAAATTTACTAATCCATCCTTCAATACCCTCATCCAGATCTTTATAAAAATTACAAACAGCAGGGGCCCCAAAACAGACCCCTGAGGTACACCACTTGTCACCGAACTCCAAGATGAATATCTCCCATCAACCCCCACCCTCTGTCTTCTATCTGCTAGCCAATTCCTAATCCAATTAGCTAAATCACCCTCTATCCAATACATCTGCATTTTCTGCAGAAGTCTTCCATGGGCCACCTTATCAAACGCCTTACTAAAGTCCATATATACCACACCAACCGCCTTACCCCCATCCACCTCCTTAGTCACTTTTTCAAAAAACTCAGAGGCTATTTTCCAGGTCGCTACGACAGGTTTAAGGTGCTGGGGAGCAGATACAGAGGAGATGTCAGGGGTAAGTTTTTCACTCAGAGGGTGATGAGTGAGTGGAATCAGTGGCCGTCGATGGTGGTAAGACGTGAACTCGCTGGGGTGTTTTAAGAGACTTCTGGATGAGTACATGGGATTTAATGAGATTGGGAGTTATAGATAGGCCTGGTAGATTTGGATGTGATCAGCGCAACTTGTGGGCTGAAAAGCCTGTTTGTGCTGTAGTGCTCTATGTTCAATATTCAGTCCAGAGGCTGTCGAGTGACCAGTTGGGGAGTGAGGTGTTGTTCCTCCAGTTTGAGTTGGGCTGCACAGACACAAACACACATGTTCCATCACATACATATGCAGTGCATTACCTACCTGCAAGTGCCTGGACCAAAGGCTGATCATGAGCACTTAACAACTGTGCTTGGATAGTTTCCACAACTCTCTTAAACCTGCGGCTGGGTCCTGCAGAGACAAAAAAACTCGTTAACAATTAACATCATATAGACAGTGATTTATTTATTCATTCCTGAGACATGAGCATCGCAGGCTGGGCCAGAATTTATTGCCCATTCCTAGTTGCCCCTGGAGGGCAGTTGAGAGTCAACCACATTGCTCTAAAGTCACATGTCAGCCAGATTGGGTAAGGACAGCAGATTTCCTTCCCTAAAAAGACATTAGTGAACCAGGTGAGTTTTTCTGACAATGGCTTCATGGTCATCAGGAGATTCTTAAATTTGGATTTTTTTTAAAAATTGAATTCAAATTCCACCGTCTGCCATGGCGGGATTCGAACCTGGGTCCCCAGAACATTAGCTAGGTTTCTGGATGAATAGTCCAACGATAATACCACTACTCCCCATTATGAAGAGAATCATTGATGTTCTTCAGGGAGCCTGCCCTTTCTAACTGACCCAACCCGCAGACAATGTCACTCGCACGCTATGTTGTACGCTCCAGTGCGGGGGGGGGGACAATTTTCTCTTTGCTCCAAGTGTCTCCCCAGTTTCCAGAGCCATTTAGGTGAATGGTTTTCAGCTTTCTACTCGCCTTTGTATCAAAAGCTGTTTTTGAGAGTTCCCTTTGGACTTGGGTTCAATTCCCAGCTGTCTGTGTGGAGTTTACACCTTCTCCCTGCTTCTGCGTGGGTTTCGTTCTGACGCTCCCATTTCCTCCCACAGCCCAAAAATGTGTAATTTGGGTGGATTGGCCATGCTAAATTGTCCCTTAGTTAGGATTAGCAGGGTGACAACGTAGGAGTATGGGGATAGGGCCTGGGTGGGATTGTTGTCGGTGCAATCTCGATGGTCTCTTTTTGTGCTGTAGGGATTCCATGAAATCTGACCTCAATTTAATTCTCAAAGGATCAGGATTGGTGTATCTGTGCATCACCCCATAGTGTTATACTATTTTCACAGGACTGTACTGTCCCACACACAACAAAAAAACCCTTCACTTGAATTCCTCTGCAAACTCCAGCAATTACATTACTGGGGTAATGCCCCAGCTTCCCCCCTTCCTGCCCCAAGTGTCTCTCACCTGACATTAGCGTGAAGGTGACGGAGTAAATGCCATTCTCTTTCTGTGCCTCACTGCCTTCTGCGTACGTGATGTCCACCTGGAACTTGACAGGCTTCTGGAAAACTGTCGGGCCTCCTACCGATTTGTACTCTGCACGGAAACTCGTTTGCGAGATAACGCTGTGACTCAAACTTGGAATCTGGAGGAAAACGTAGGATATTGGAGCATAAACATTCCTTCCCTCTCCTTCCACCACCCCACCCCACCACCCTCAACCCAAGGGCTTGTTGACTCTGACCGGGGCAGGGTAGCACGTGTCACCAAAAACCCTTTCTCCTGAGTCTGTAAAGTGACCACTCTTTGTATCAGAGACTAACTGGAAACTTTTCTGCCCTTACACCATCAGCCCTGAGAAAATTACTCTCTCCGCTCAATTCCCAACTCCGACCATATTCCCACCTCGCGTATAGGAGAAATCCTGGTCTACACCAAGTCAGTGCCCCCATTTTAGGATTGCCAGCTTTGGTTATAGAGTCAGAGAGGTTTACAGCATGGAAACAGGCCCTTTGGCCCAACTTGTCTATACCGCCTTTTTTTTAAAACCCCTAAACTAATCTCAATTGCCCGCATTTGGCCTGTATCCCTCTATACCCATTGTACCCATGGAACTATATAAATGCTTTTTAAAAGACAAAATTGTACTCGCCTCTACAACTACCTCTGGCAACTCATTCCAGACACTCACCACCCTTCTGTGTGAAAAAGTGGCTCCTCTGGACACTTTTGTATCTCCCCCTCTCACCTTAAACCTGTGCTTTTAGGCGGATTGGTGTTAATAAATTGTTCCTAAATTAGATCTCCCTTAATCTGGCGCACATATAATTCCCTAAATTTGCACCCCCTTTATTGTGGAGCCCACGAGATGTAGACAAAAATCACAGATAGACGGAGGATTGGAACGAGGCACTCACTGAGTGTTAAAATGGGCAGCGCGGGTTTGTAGGGCTGCTGTTGTTTGTTCTTTATGCCCTCTAGTTTTAGACTCCCCTATCTTTGGGAAAAGATGTTGACTATCTAGCTGAATTGTGTCCCTCATTATTTTATAGGCCTCTATAAGATCATCCCTCAGCCTCCTATGCCCCAGAGAAAAAAGTCCCAGTCTATCCAGCCTCTCCTTATAACTCAAAACCATGAAGTCTGGGTAGCTTCCTAGTAAATCTCTTCTGCACTCTTTCTAGTTTAATAATTTCCTTTCTATAATAGGGTGACTAGAACTGCACACAGTATTCTAAGTGTGGCCTTACTAATGTCTTGCACAACTTCAATACAACATCTAAACTCCTGTACTCAATGTTCTGACCTTCAGAAATACTTCTGGTTGAAAGTATTCCTGAAGGTTTCATCATATATTCTCCAAGGGGGTCGAACCATCTCACCTTGCCATTCAATGGCATTAATGTAGACATGGAGGTTGGCCTATTGGAATATGAACTCCCTGATTAAGCAAGAAAAGATGTCCCCAAAAAAGGATATCCCTAATTAAGGAGTCAATTGACGAGCCAATTTGGGAGTCTTTCCCTTGTATTTAACCAGGAGTGTCAGTTCCTCTGGCTTTAGTTTATTGGAACAGGTTTAATATTCAATTATCATGATTGTTTTCTTTTTTTTGTTTGTAATTGATAAAAGTTTTTGCTAATTTTCTTTCTATATATGTAAACTGTATTCTTTGTTTGGTAAAAGCTCCCTACTGGGTCATTTGAATCATATCTGAAGTGGAACACATCATGCTCATCCTAGCCAAATCCGAGATGTAAAACTGATAGTTCGGTCTCCATAAAATACTTTAGAGTTTCTAACCTGACCCCATAACATTCCCACCCACTCATCCTGTTAGTCAATACAGCATGGGTCAGTGACCTGAACCTGGGATTCTCCCCACCTCTAACACGTTTCAGGAGAGCACAGAAAGATTCTGGAGGAAGAAATGGTTAGGATCTCACTGAGAGGAAGGCGTGCACAATGTCTGCCTTGATGGAGCTTAGGGGTTTATCTTTGATGACCACAAATATCTGTTCCTCTTTGTCCAAGTTAATGAAGTTTCCAAACCATGACTTCTTAGCAAGTCTGCAAGAGAGAGAGAAAACGGGTGATACTGAGAAAGAAATTGATCGTGCAGGGAGCTTTTGCAGGGTGGGAGAAGGAGAGATGCAAAGTCCAGATACAGACTCCCTTTGGAGAATTGTGGGGGAAGCTGCTCCCCTCATCCCCCTGCCCGTACCCCTAGCACCCAACCTCCGACCCCACAAGATTCCATCCTTAACCTGCATCTCATCCCATCCCTACTTCCTACATCCCATCCCCTTTCCAATCCCACTCATTCTTTCATTATAGAATCATAGAATCCTACGGTGCAGAAGGAGGCCATTCAGCTCATTGAGTTTGTACTGACCACAATCCCACCCAGCCCCTATCTCCACATATTTATCCTAGCTAGTCGCCCTGACACTAATGGCAATTTAGCACGGCCAATCCACCTAACCCACACATCTTTGGACTGTGGGAGGAAGCTGGAGCACCTGGAGAAAACCCACACAGACACAGAGAGAACATGCAGGCTCCACACAGACCAAGCCAGGAATCGAACCTGGATCCCTGGCGCTTTGGGACAGCAGTGCTAACCACTGTGCCACCATGCTGCCCCCAACTCTGTCATACCCCATTCCCCCTCTCCTCCCAACACCCCCGACCTATACTGATTCCCCTCCTTACCCCCACCCCCAGTCCAGACCCTCCCGTGGGTGGCCCCGCGTTCGGTGTCCGGGATGGCAATTAGTTAATTAGAAAATAAAGAATCACATTGTTTTAGCGCACCAAATATCCCTTACATACAATGGATTCATTTTGAAGTGTAATCATTACTGTAATGTAGGAAACAAGGCAACCTGTTTGCACACAGCAAGATCCCACAAACAGCACTGTGATAATGAGCAGATAATCTGCTTTTTGTGATGTTGAGCGAGGATGAAACTTCAACCCGGACACCGAGAAAGACACCCACTGCTCTTCCACAAAACAGCAGACACGCAATCCCTACAATCACCTTGAGCGCGTAGGACAAGGCACTTCAATTTAACAGCTCACTCCAAAGATAAACAGCACCTCCGGCAGTGCAGCACTCCCAACAGAACGGAAAGAGAGACGGAATGAAGGTGAGAGGGAATGAGAGAGGGGAAAGAGAGAAGGGCTGAGGGAGAAGAAAAGAAAGGAATGAGATAGCGACAAAAGAGAGAGAGGGAGACAGAAGGAGGGAGAATAGAAACCGAGAGGGGGAGAGAGGCAGTGAGAGAGAGGCAGAGAGAGAGAGACAGAGACAGAGAGAGAGAGAGAGAGACACAGAGAGAGACACAGAGAGAGACACAGAGAGAGAGAGACACAGAGAGAGAGAGAGAGAGACACAAGAGACGAGAGAGAGAGAGAGAGAGAGACGCAGAGAGAGAGAGAGAGAGAGACAGAGAGAGAGAGAGAGAGAGAGAGAGAGAGAGAGAGAGAGAGAGAGACAGAGAGAGAGACACAGAGACACAGAGAGACAGAGAGAAGAGAGAGAGACACAGAGAGACAGAGAGGGAGAACAGAGACAGAGAGAGAGAGAGAGAGACGCAGAGAGAGAGAGAGACACAGAGAGAGAGACACAGAGAGAGACACAGAGACAGAGAGAGAGAAGAGAGAGACGCAGAGAGAGAGAGAGACACAGAGAGAGAGAGAGACACAGAGAGAGAGAGAGAGAGAGACACAGAGAGAGAGAGACAGAGAGAGAGAGAGAGAGAGACAGAGAGAGAGAGAGAGACACACAGAGAGAGAGAGAGAGAGTGGGAGACACAGAGAGAGACACAGAGAGAGAGAACGAGAGAGGAGAGAGAGAGAGAGACAGAGAGAGAGAGAGACACAGACACAGAGAGACAGAGAGAGAGAGAGACACAGAGAGACAGAGAGGGAGACACAGAGACAGAGAGAGAGAGAAGAGACGCAGAGAGAGAGAGAGACACAGAGAGAGAGACCACAGAGAGAGACACAGAGAGAGAGAGAGAGAGCAGAGAGAGAGAGACACACACAGAGAGAGGAGAGACAGAGAGAGAGAGAGAGAGAGACACAGAGAGAGAGAGAGACACAGAGAGAGAGAGAGAGAGAGACACAGAGAGAGAGAGAGAGAGAGACAGAGAGAGAGAGAGAGAGAGAGACACACACAAGAGAGAGAGAGAGAGGAGAGAGAGAGAGACACACAGAGAGAGAGAGAGAGAGACACAGAGAGAGAGAGAGAGAGAGAAGAGAGAGACACAGAGAGAGACACAGAGAGAGAGACAAGAGACACAGAGAGAGAGAGAGGACACAGAGAGACACAGAGAGAGAGAGAGACACAGAGAGAGACAGAGAGAGAGATGAGACAGAGAGAGAGAGAGAGAGAGAGAGAGAGAGAGAGACAGAGAGAGGAGAGAGAGAGAGAGAGACAGAGAGAGACACAGAGAGAGAGAGAGACACAGAGAGAGAGACACAGAGAGAGAGAGAGAGAGAGACACAGAGAGAGAGAGAGAGAGACACAGAGAGAGAGAGAGACACACAGAGAGAGAGAGAGAGAGAGACACAGAGAGAGAGAGAGAGAGAGACACAGAGAGAGAGAGAGAGAGAGACACAGAGAGAGAGAGAGAGAGAGGAAAGTGAAAACTGAGAAAGGGAGAAATGTGAAAACCAAAATAAACAGGAGTGAGAACACAATACAGAGGAAGAAAAAGATTATGAGAAAGAAAGAGAATGGACAAGGAATGGTGAGGAAACAGAGTCCAGGACGAAAGGGAGTTAGGAAAGTTCAGGCAGGAAATTACTCTTTGCCCCCTGCTAGTACCCTCGATATTAGCTCACAAGTTGAACTTACTCTGGTGATGATTCTGGCGTCAGGCTGGACATTTCCTCAGTTGGGACTGTGCAGGATGGGAGGAAGCAGAGGATATGATATTAGTGTCACCCGTAAGGAGAGCTTCTTCAGCTTCACCGCTTCTGACTCTTCATCTTTCACCCGACACTGAGCTACATCACATGGCAATGCCAACCTGGCGACACTCCCTTGTGTCCCTGGCACCAAACGGGGCCATTCTTCACACGAGGGCCGTTGGAGGGGGTCAAAGGAAACTCTGATTCTCCCCTCACTCAACCACAAAGACACCGTGTGTCTGGCAAAGATGCCAGACAGGGCCTGGGAAGGGGGAGCCTTGGCAGGTTTTGAACCCTCTTTTGCCTGGAGGGAGACCGTTGTGGCAAAAGATGGCATCTTGTGACCCTGGACAGCAACAAATCGAGTGCAGGCCAGCTAACATCGAGATTACGTGATCCACACTCAATGGGCCAAATAATATCAAGAATGGCTTTCTGATTTAGAATCCTGCTGTGAGAGAGAGAGCACAGGAAGCCTTTCTGCCCATTGTGCCTATGCTAGCTCTTTATAAGAGTGACTCAATTATCCCCTGCTCTTTCCCCTTAGCCCTGTAAATTCCCCCTTCCCATTTCCATTGCTCCCCTTCCTGCCAGTGGACTGATCCACTGTTGTTATTGGGGTGGAGCGGCATCTCAATCATTGGATCCAGATCTTAGCAATTAAAAAGAGGATCATCATTGATTATCGAATCCCTACGATACAGCAGGAGGCCAATCAGCCCATCAGCTTTGCACTGACTCTCTGACAAAGTATCTTACCCAGGCTCTCCCCCCTGTCCTATCCTCGTAACCCCACAAATTTACCATAGTTTATCCACTTAACCTAAGTGTCTAAGGGTCAATTTAGCACGGCCCATCCACCTAACCTGCAGACCTTTGAAATGTGGAAAGAAACCAGAGTACCCGGAGAAAGCCCACGCAGACACGGGGAGAATGTGCAGACTCCACACAGACAGTGACCCGAGCCGGGAATCGAACCCAGGTCCCTCGTGCTGTGAGGCAGCGGTGCTGACCCACTGTGCCATTCTTTGTTCCCAGGAAAGGAAAGATCTAGTGATGGGGAAAGATTGGAGAGTTTGGGGTCCTTATCATTGGAATGGTGGAGGCTAAAGGGTTTATTTAGACAGATAAAAGTTACACGGAGCGTGAACCCCTTTATTTGTGTACAAGGCAGAACCTGGTGGGGGCTTAGACTTAGTCGGTCGGAGGATCTGAGGGGAGATGAGGAAACCCAGAGGTGGTGAGGTATTCTGGAACCCAGAAAGGGTGGTGCGAGCAGAGGTCCTCACCTCCTTTAACATGTGTTGGGTTGGATTATTTCTTTTCTCATTGGTCAGGTGGGAAACATCCCAATGTCAGGAATGGCCTCGACATTCACATTTCCGATGGACATTGCAAAGGCATTGAACCCCGGTCCGACTACGCACTTGACCTCTGTTTGACCCCGGGCTAAACAAGGTCAACATTTTGAGCACCATCTGCTCAAGCCACCATCACTTTATCTTCAGAGCAACACAGAGTAATTTATATCGGTCTGCGGAGAGGTTTATGGGCACATGGAGGGAGTGGAAAAACTCTGCTGTTCCCTGTTTGCAGATGCACCATAGAAAGCATTCTTTCTGGTTGTATCACAGCTCGGTCTGGGCTCCTGCTCTGCCCAAGGCCGCAAGGAACTACAAAAGGTCGTGAATGTAGCCCAATCCATCACGCAAACCAGCCTCCCCATCCATTGACTCTGTCTACACTTCCCGCTGCCTCGGCAAAGCAGCCGGCATCATCAAGGACCCCCCGCGCATGCTGGACATTCTCTCTTCCCTCAGGGAAAAAGGTACAAAGATCTGTCAACCATCTCACGAATGGTTTCTTCCCTGCTGCCATCAGGCTTTTGAATAGACCTACCTTATATTAAGTTGGTCTTTCTCTACACTCTATGATTGTAACTTTACATTCTGACCTCTCTTTCTTTTCCCCTGTGTACTCTATGAGTGGTATGCTTTGTCTGCATGGTGCGCAAGAAACAATACTTACCATAGTGTCCCAATGCATGTGACAGTAATAAATCAAACTTGTCAGTATTTACCATAAATTGGAAACTCGCTGTCCTTCGTGGCATATCTGAGGGTAGGGGTAGAGGATGAACAATGAGGAGGGCAGAAGAGAGGAACATCTCAGGGTGTGGGAGTGGTAGGTGGAAGATTGGGGGGGGTAAAGGGACGGAAGGGTGGGAGTTGGAGGCTGGGAGGGTTGGAGGGAGCATGGAGGTCGGAGGGTGGGAGGATAGAAGAGTGGGAGGTTGGGAGGGTAGGAAGATGGAGGGATGAGGGATGGAGGGATGAAGGGGTGCTGGGTGAGAGAGTGGGAAGATGGAAAAATGGAGGGATGAAGAGTGGAGGGATGGATGGATTGAGGGTGGAAGGATGGAGGGGTGAAGTGTGGAGAGTGGGAGGGCGGAGGAATGGGGGGGATGGAGGGTAGGGGGATGATTTATCTCCCTGTGACCAGCGAGAGGATGGTCCGAGTGTCCGGCCTTGGGCTCACCTTGCAGCTTCCTCCGATGGAACCGCGGTGATCCGAGGAAGCTGTTCTTGATGGAGTTGAGGCGAGTTCTCCACGGCACTCCTCCGACCCCGGGGCTGGAGGGCGGCGTCGCGTTGGGCGTGCTGCTGGGACTCTCCTTTGGCGTGTGGACAGGGGTTCCCAGCGGGGTAGGGAGGGGGCTGCCTCTAGGGGAGGGGTGAGGGGTCACCTGTGTGGCAGGGATAGATTTGGCGCTCGTTTTAGTACCTGGGAAAAACCGAGCGGGGGGAGACGGAATGAAGGAGGGTGAAGGGATGGAGTGGTGGGTTGGTGATGGCACAGAGGGATGGTGGCACGGGGGGTTGGGGGAGGGAGAGGTAGCGGCCAGGTTAATGGGGAGAGGGTTGGATTTTATGGGCTGCAGTGGTTTCTCGCTCAGGCTAGCCTTAGCTGGCAGCGTTTGTGTCTTGGGGTCAGGCTGGCGGTGATGGTGGTGATGTGCTAGTTTCGAATGCCACACGGTGCCGGGCTGGTGCGAGAAATCCTTACAAGCATCGCGCTCGGGTGAGGCGGGCGAGAAGCTAAAGACGGGGCTCTGAGGAGGGACAGAGAACTTACGAATGGGCTGGATGTCATGAGGGGAACAATCATGTGAAATGAGCAAGAACAAGAACAACAAGAGACAGCAGCATTCAGCAGCGTGGGGAGAAAGGATTGCAAATTAAATAGAAGACTGTCAGAAAAATAACACCAACACTTGGACAGGGGATGTCCCACCGTTTCCCGCCTCCAGATTCACCCCGGGGAATGCCACAACTCCTCCCCCCCCACCCCGCAGGATTCCGCCGCTCCCCCCTCGGCAGCCGGTTACTCTCTATGAGTGAGAGGCAATTAGAGCTCAGAATCGTAACTCACTCCACATCCTGCCCCCGTGCCTGCCCAGCCACACTCTCCCCTCACTCTGTCTACCCGCTCTGCCGCACTCCCCCTCCTCTTCCCCCCCACCCCCCGTGTACCCGCTCTGTGGGCTAACACAGGGTGGGAACCAGTGTCAGTCTGGAGTGTACTGACACACACACACACACACACACACTCTCTCTCTCTCCCACACACACACACAAAGCACAGAATC
>JAGIQG010000034.1:7221885-7224385 GCA_024679065.1 Sphyrna mokarran
CTCTCTCTCTCTCACACACACTCTCTCTCTCTCACACACACTCACTCTCTCTCTCTCACACACACTCACACTCTCTCTCTCTCACACACACTCACACTCTCTCTCTCTCACACACACTCACACTCTCTCTCTCTCACACACACTCTCGCTCTCTCTCTCTCACACACACTCTCGCTCACTCTCTCTCACACACACTCTCGCTCACTCTCTCTCACACACACTCTCGCTCACTCTCTCTCACACACACTCTCGCTCACTCTCTCACTCTCACACACACACACTCTCTCACTCTCACACACACACACACACACACACACTCTCTCACTCTACACAACACACACACACTCTCACACAACACACACTCTCACACACACACACACACAAAGCACAGAATCACACACACACCCCCTCTCTCTCTCTCTCACACACACTCTCTAACACCACACACACTCTCTCTCTCCCACACACACTCTCACACACACACACTCTCACACACACCCCCCCACTCTCTCTCTCTCTCACACACACACACAGCACAGAATCACACCCAGACACACACACCCACACACACTCACACCCACACACACAGCCACACACACACACATCCTATTCTCTCACACACACCTCCCCCGCTCTCTCACATGCACACACGCACACACATAAACACACTCACACACCCACTCACACGCATATACCCCTCCCTGCACACACACACACACACTCTCTTCAATGGGCCAATAATTCCAACAGGTCAGAGTTCCTTAGATCCAGGCATTATCAGGGATAGGGAATAGGCCCCTCTTTCCACCACCAAAATCACCCCCCCCTCCCACTGCTGGCCAACTAGTCCCCCCTCTTTCCCCCATGCCACTGCACCCCCACCCCCTCCAGCCTCCGTGCCTCCCCTCCTTCCATCCATGCTTCCGCACTCCCCTTCCCTCCGTGCCCTCTCACCTCCCTTCCCCCGATGAAAAAATGACAACATACCCCCCCCCCCCCAAGAAACACTGAGACATCCCCAAGTCAGAGTGCACTCAAAAAAGCACAATAACCAAACAGGCGCTGAGACCAATGATGTGTTCCTGTTATGCATGAGTGTGAATTGCTGTGAGACTCTGCAGTACAGTCGCACACTCGGTCTGGAGTCACATGTAGGCCAGACTGGATAAGGACAGCAGATTTCCTTCCCTAAAGGATGTTAGCTGGAGGAATTAAAAATTAGGGGTTTGTCAAAGGCACTGGGGCAGCTTTGTAAGATAATGGTTTATCCTATGGGAGTCAATTCAGATGGTTAGACTGCTGCCTCACAGTGCCTGGGTTCGATTCTCAGCTTGGGTCACTGCCTGTGTGGAGTCTGCACGTTCTCCCCATGTCTGTGTGGGTTTCATCCGGGTGCTCTATTTCCTCCCACACTACAAAGATGTGTAGGTTAGGTGGATTGGCTGTGCCAAATTGCCCCATAGTGCCCAAAGGTAAAAGTTTATTTATTAGTCACAAATAAGGCTTACGTTAACATTGTAATGAAGTTACTGTGAAATTCTCCGAGTCAAGTGCCCATTTGGATCAATGCACCCCAACCAGCGCATCTTCCAGAATGTGGGAGGAAACCGGAGCACCCGGAGGAAACCCACGCAGACATGGGGATACTGTGCAGACTCCACACAGACAGTGACCCAAGCCGAGAAGCAAACCCAAGTCCCTGGCGTTGTGAGGCAGCAGTGCTAACCACTGTGCTGGACCATGGGTGGGTTGTGTGGATCGGCCATGCTAAATTTCCCCCTTAACGTCCAAAGATGTGTACAGTAAAAAGTCTCACCACACCAGGTTAAAGTCCAACAGTGTTATTTGGAATCATGAGCTTTCGGAGCACTGCTCCCTCATCAGGTGAGTGACTCCAAAAGCTCCTGATTCCAAGTAAACCTGTTGGATTTTAACCTGGTGTTGTGAGACTTCTTACTGTGCCCACCCTAGTCCAACGCTGGCATCTTCACATCAAGGATGTGTAGATTGGGGGGGGAAGGGTGCTAACGGAGTAAATATTATGGGGTTATGAGGATGGGGCTTGAGGGGGATTGTGATCGGTGCAGACTCGATGGGCCTTCTTCAGCACTGTAGGGATTGTATGATCCCTGTGCTGGAGATCAGAGTGGAGAGATCTCAGACAGGCAGGGATTAACCCGGACATATTTCCTTCCTCAGAGCACACCAGTGAAAATCTAATCATGAATGACCTTTTGAGTATTCAACAATGGGCCAAGTCATCGAGAGGTGATTTTTTTAAAAAAAAGATTTCTTCTTTGCAAAACACCTCTGGACAAATTGTTCCCCCAAATGATGCTTTTAGCTGCTGGCAATCGCCAGAGGAAGGAAAAAACAAAAAAGAATTGGCAAAAAAAATGGATCAGAAGTTAGCCTTACACTGCAAAGTTCCTGAGTTGAAAATTTCGGGAAATGCCAGTGCTGCAGTGACTCTGATCACCTCCTGGTGTCGCTGTCGGCA
>JAGIQG010000034.1:7234385-7299385 GCA_024679065.1 Sphyrna mokarran
GGGAGACTAGAACTCGAGGGCACAACCTCAGAGTGAAGGGACAGAGACGAGGAGGAATTTCTTCAGCCAGAGGGTGGTGGATCTGTGGAACTCTTTGCCGCAGAGGGAGGCCAGGTCATTGAGACAGAGATAGATAGGTTCTCGCTCATTCAGGGGATCAAGGCTTATCAAGGGAAAAAAAGCAGGAAAATGGGGATGAGAATCCTACCATTGAATGGCGGAGCAAACTTGATGGGCCGAATGGCCTAATTCTGCTCCTATATCTTATAGCACCTTTCACGGATGCTGGACCATCTCCAAAGCGCTTTACAGCTAACGGAGTACACTTTAAAGTTCTGCCACTGGATGTCAGAGACGCAGCAGGCAGTTTGTGCAGAGCAAGATCGCACAAATGTAACATTGACCGAAGGATAAATATTGGCCCAAAGCAGCGGGGAGGGTGCTCCCCTTCGGATGTGCGTCTACCCTATGGGGCCCGGGTTTAATGTCTCACCAGAAAAACACGTTACCTCTGACAGCGTGGCACTGCCTCAGGGCTCCACTATTAGTGCCAGCTTTAAATTTATTTATTAGCCAGCTTACATTAACACCGCAACGAAGTTACTGTGAAAACCCCCCTAGTCGCCACACCTGTTCGGGTCACACTGAGGGAGAATTTAGCACGGCTAATGCACCCTAACCTGTACATCTTTTGGACTGTGGGAGGAAACTGGAGCAACCGGAGGAAACCCTCGCAGAGAGACAGTGACCCAAGTCGGGGATCGAACCCAGCTCCCTGGCATTATGAGGCAGCAGTGCTAACCCACTGTGCCGATGGGTAGCAGAGATTGCGACATGTTAAGTACTGGCTTGGGCATCGCCGGCCGTGCCAGCATTTGTGGCCTCGTCCCTAATTGCCCCCCTTGGCGGTGAGCCGCCTTCTTGAATCACTGCAGTCCGGGCGGTGTAGACAGGGATTGCAGACTCGATGGGCAGAATGACCGCCTTCTGCACCGCAGGGATTGTGTGGTTCTACAGCTGGAGGAGGTCACTTACTCCTCAAACAGGAGGTCGTGCTTGAGTTTGTTCTTGTCCCGGAAACAGCCGAGGGAGTTCATACTGTCCAGCACATCCGGGTCAATGTCGCTGACCGACTGTAACCTCCGAATCATCACTTTCCGCGCAATGGGCTGCTCCGGCTCCGGCTCATTCTTGCCGCCCCTGAAACGATAGACCGACGCCCTCAGGATTTGTCCTCACAGGACCCGTTACTGCTGATCCACCTCAGCCGTGCCAGCCCCAAGGACACGAGGCCAAATCCCACCGCGCCAACACGAAACTCTGATGCCAACACGCCTGGGCCCCACACTGCCTGGGAGAGCAGGAAATGGAATAATGTTCCGAGCCGGGGTGAAGGGTCATCCAGACTCGAAACGTTGGCCCTGTTCTCTCTCCACAGACCTGCTGAGATTTTCCAGTTTTTGATCCAGATTCCAGCAATAATTTGCCTCGATCTGAGTGGAAGAATTAATCCAAAAACAGTTTAAAAATAAGCACTGCCCTTCCCCTCCTTGGCGCTGGGCAGTGTAAAGCTTCTCGGGGTGGGGGAGATAGGAAGAAATGGAGGGGATGGCATTCTTCTATCTTAGGGAGCCAGCCTCCGATAGGGAAATTCCCCAAACAGAGAACGCTTCCTCCCTCGAGAATGTCCCCCGCTGTCCCTGAACTCAACTATTTTAGGCAACAGTTAAGCAATCAACCTTGCTGAGGGTCTGTGGAGTTACATGCAGCCTCACAACACCAGATTAGAGTCCAACCAGTTTATTGGATAGTAATCCCACAAGCTACCAGTAATTTGATAATAATTCCACAAGTTTACGAGATTATTATCAAATAAACCTATTGGACTTTAACCTGGTGTTGTGAGACTTTACCCCAGTCCAACACCGGCGTCTCTATATCATGAGTCACGTGTAGGCCAGACTGGGTAAGGATGCCAGATTTCCTTCCCTAATGGGAACCAGATGGATTTATCAATGATCGTTGCCCTGGTCACTCACTTCTGAAACTAGATTTCAATTCCAGATTTTTAAAAAAAAAATTAAATTAATTGAATCTTATCTGCCATGGCAGGATTTGAACCCAGGTCCCAGTCTCACGATCTCTGGTTTATCAGTCCAGTGAGCTTACCACTGCACCACCATCTCCCCAGTGGGAAATGCAAAGTCTAGATGCTTAATCAGGGAGTGAGGAGGGTGGGGGCTCATTGGCTAGAATCCTGAGATCTCCTCACAGCAAGAGGCTGGGGAAGCGACGGGTTAATTAACCCCCCCCCCCCGCCTCACTTCCACACTCCCACCCTCTCCTCTTGTAGGAAGCACCCACTATTCCCGCAGGTACACTCCCAGGGCAGGATTCTCTCCAGCCACACCTGCCCCAAGACTGGAAAGTCCCCACCTGAGGTCAGCGAATCTTTGATGGTTCATGTCCTCCCCCCACCCCTGGCTATGATTCCAGTGGTGGGAAAATACTGTCTCCCCCCCCGCTCCCACCACCCCCCACCCAGTTAAACCCCACCCCCCTCCACCTCCCCTTCCACACCACCCCCCCCTTTCCCCCCCCACCTCCCGCCCCCTCCCCAGTTACAGAGGGAATTCAGAGACAGAGGAAAGACATTGGAAAGGAATGAAGAAAAATGGATTGGGTGCTGACACAGGCTTGACGGGTCGAATGGCCTCCTTCCGCATTGGAGGGATTCTGTACACTGCCAGGATTAAAGTCCCCCGCCTGTAAGGCCCCCAGTGTGAAATGGATTTGGCCTGGCTAAGCAAAACTCGGGGTGAGGGGGGAGCCTGCGGCCTAAGGGCTTGTCTCAGTCAGAGGGCGGCAGCTGGGGGAGGGACTGCTGAAAGTTTCAGCTCGAGACACTGAGCTGGGTCTGCTCCCTGTGGCGCAGTGCGTACTTACTGATACCAGATGTGCTTCTGTATCTGTTCCAGCTATGGGCAGCAGGTAGGTTGTGGAGGAGAGAGAGAAAGGAAAGCGTTTAATGAGAGAACTCAGAATAGACATTTCCAGTTATAGAGAAAACCAAGATGGCGACTGCACCAAACATCAGAGAGGTGACCTACAAATAGAGGAAGCCCTCCCCAACACCTCTCCCCCTCCCCAATAGAATAACACTGATACCTCTCCCCCCTCCCCAATGGGGTAACACTGATACCTCTCCCCCCTCCCCAATGGGGTAACACTGATACCTTTCCCCCCTCCCCAATGGGGTAACCACTGATACCTTCCCCCCTCCCCAATGGGGTAACACTGATACCTCTCCCCCTCCCCAAATGGGGTAACACTGATACCTCTCCCCCCTCCCCAATGGGGTAACACTGATACCTCTCCCCCCTCCCCAATGGGGAACACTGATACCTCTCCCCCCTCCCCAATGGGGTAACACTGATACCTCTCCCCCCTCCAATCCCCTCTCCCCCCCCCAATGGGGTAACACTGATACCTCCCCCCTCCCCAATGGGGTAACACTGATACCTCTCCCCCTCCCCAATGGGGTAACACTAATACCTCTCCCTCCTCCCCAATGGGGTAACACTGATACCTCTCCCCCTCCCCAATGGGGTAACACTGATACCTCTCCCCCTCCCCAATGGGGTAACACTGATACCTCTCCCCCTTCCCAATGGGGTAACACTGATACCTCTCCCCCTTCCCCAATGGGGTAACACTGATACCTCTCCCCCTTCCCAATGGGGTAACACTGATACCTCTCCCCCTTCCCAATGGGGTAACACTGATACCTCTCCCCCTTCCCAATGGGGTAACACTGATACCTCTCCCCCTTCCCAATGGGGTAACACTGATACCTCTCCCCCTTCCCAATGGGGTAACACTGATACCTCTCCCCCTTCCCAATGGGGTAACACTGATACCTCTCCCCTTTCCCAATGGGGTAACACTGATACCTCTCCCCCTTCCCAATGGGGTAACACTGATACCTCTCCCCCTTCCCAATGGGGTAACACTGATACCTCTCCCCCTTCCCAATGGGGTAACACTGATACCTCTCCCCTTCCCAATGGGGTAACACTGATACCTCTCCCCCTTCCCCAATGGGGTAACACTGATACCTCTCCCCTCCTAATGGGGTAACACTGATACCTCTCCTCCTTCCCAATGGGGTAACACTGATACCTCTCCCCCCTCCTAATGGGGTAACACTGATACCTCTCCCCCTTCCCAATGGGATAACACTGATACCTCTCCCCCCTCCCCAATGGGGTAACACTGATACCTCTCTCCCTCCCCAATGGGGTAACACTGATACCTCTCTCCCTCCCCAATGGGGTAACACTGATACCACTCGCCCTCCCCAATGGGGTAACACTGAAATCTCTCCCCCTCCCCAATGGGTAACACTGATACGTCTCCCCCTCCCCAATGGGGTAACACCGATACCTCTCCTGCTCCCAATGGGGTAACACTGATACTTCTCCCCCTTCCGAATGGGGTAACACTGATACCTCTCCCCCCTCCCCAATGGGGTAACACTGATACCTCTCCCCCTACCCAATGGGGTAACACTGATACCTCTCCCCCTTCCGAATGGGGTAACACTGATAATCCTTCTCCCTCAAACCCCAATACAATAACATGATAGTCTTGATTGGATAGCACTGATAATCCCCACTAATGAAGTAACACTCGCCCCCTCAATATGGTAACAGCCTCTGTCTGGTGTTGACGGTGAGTCTGTGTGTTGAGGAATCAGAGGCAGGACATGGCGGGGTGCGTGAGGTACTGTGTTACTGACCGAGAGGCGTTTCTCTGCGTCCACTTCGATCATGCCCCGTAATAAGTTCTGGCAGTCAGGAGGAATAAAGTGCGGCATATGGAAAACTCCTCGTTTCACCTTCTCTAACAATTGTCGTAAGTTGTCATCATCGAATGGCAACGCCCCCTGTGGGGAACCAGAGGGAATGGTTACTGTAATCACATCACCCCCTCACCACGTCTGTTTGTGCCCCCCGTCACCCAATCTGGCTGTGTGCTCCCCTGTCCATCTGTATAGCCCACCTCCCACCTTCATTCATCTGTGTCCCCACTTCGCACCCCTTCCTTCCACCTGTGTCCCCACTTCGCACCCTCCTTCCACCTGTGTCCCCACTTCGCACCCCTTCCTTCCACCTGTGTCCCCACTTCGCACCCTCCTTCCACCTGTGTCCCCACTTCGCACCCCTTCCTTCCACCTGTGTCCCCACTTCGCACCCTCCTTCCACCTGTGTCCCCACTTCGCACCCCTTCCTTCCACCTGTGTCCCCACTTCGCACCCTCCTTCCACCTGTGTCCCCACTTCGCACCCCTTCCTTCCACCTGTGTCCCCACTTCGCACCCTCCTTCCACCTGTGTCCCCACTTCGCACCCCTTCCTTCCACCTGTGTCCCCACTTCGCACCCTTCCTTCACCTGGTACTTCGCACCCTCCTTCACCTGTGTCCCCACTTCGCACCCCTTCCTTCCACCTGTGTCCCCACTTCGCACCCTCCTTCCACCTGTGTCTCCACTTCGCACCCTCCTTCCACCTGTGTCCCCACTTCACACCCCTTCCTTCACCTGTGTCCCCACTTCGCACCCTCCTTCCACCTGTGTCCCCACTTGCACCCCTCACCTTGTCTCCACTTCCCCCCTCCTTCCACCTGTGTCCACTTGCACCTCCTCACCTGTGTCCACTTCCCCCCCTTCCACCTGTGTCCCCACTCGCACCCTTCCTTCCACCTGTGTCCCCACTTCACACCCCTTCCCTAATGGTCCTTCCCCCTGGTCCCAACTCCACCCCTTCCACCTGGTCCCACTTCGCACCCTCCTTCCACCTGGTCCCCACTTCGCACCCCCTTCCCTGTGTCCCCACTTCACACCTTCTTCCTGTGTCCACTTGCACCTCCTTCCACCTGTGCCTCCTTCGCTTCTTACCTCTGTGTCCCCACTTCGCACCTCCTTCCACCTGTGTCCCCATTCGCACCTCCTTCTGTGTCCCCACTTCGCACCCCTTCTTCCACCTGTGTCCCCACTTCGCACCCCTTCTTCCCTGTGTCCCCTTACCCTCCTTCCACTGTGTCCCACTTCACCTCCTCCACCTTGTCACCTTCGCACTTCACCCTCCTTCCACCTGTGTCCCCACTTCGACCCTCCTTCCCTGTGTCCCCACTTCGCACCCCCTTCCACCTGTTCCCCACTTCGTACCCTCCTTCCACCTGCCCCCTGGTCCCACTTCGCACCCTCCTTCCACCTGTGTCCCACTTCGCACCCTCCTTCCACCTGTGTCTCCACTCCACCTGTTCCCACTTGACCCCTCCTTCCACTGTGTCCTCGACTTCGCCCCCTTCTCCTCTGTGTCCCACTTCGCACCCTCCTTCCACCTGGTTCCACTTCACACCCCTTCCTTCCACCTGTGTCTCCACTTCACACCCCTCCTTCCACCTGTGTCCCCACTTCGCACCCTCCTTCCACCTGTGTCTCGACTTCGCACCCCTTCCTTCCCTCTGTGTCCCCACTTCGTACCCTCCTTCCACCTGTGTCTCCACTTCGCACCCTCCTTCCACCTGTCCCAACCCTCCTTCCACCTGTGTCCCCACTTTCGCTCCCTTCCACCTGTGTCCCCACTTCGTACCCTCCTTCCACCTGTGTCTCCACTTCGTACCTCCTTCCACCTGTGTCTCCACTTCGCACCTCCTTCCACCTGTGTCCCCACTTCGCACCCTCCTTCACCTGGTGTCCCACTTTCCACCTGTGTCCCCACTTCACATCCCTTCCTTCCCTCTGTGTCCCCACTTCGCACCCTCCTTCCACCTGTGTCCCCACTTCGCACCCCTTCCTTCCCTCTGTGTCCCCACTTCGCACCCTCCTTCCACCTGTGTCCCCACTTCACATCCCTTCCTTCCACCTGTGTCCCCACTTCGCACCCTCCTTCCACCTGTGTCCCCACTTCGCACCCCTTCCTTCCCTCTGTGTCCCCACTTCGCGCCCTCCTTCCATCTGTGTCCCCACTTCACACACTCTTTCCATCTGTCTCCCCAGTTTGCATCCTGACAATAATTGAATTAAATGAAGGACATTCAAGACCTTGGTTTCTTACCACCAGAAGTGCAAAGAGTATCACTCCGCAGCTCCACACATCCGCCCGCCGGCCATCGTACTTCTCACCCTATGAACAGAAAGAGGTCAACATTGGTGTTCCATTAGCAGCCAGCACTCACTGCATGACTGAGCTAGTCACCTCCTTTTTAAAATCAGGAGCCCACTCTTTTCAGACCCACTCCCAATTTTAACCCTTTGGTTTCCACAGTAGAGGAGTTTCACATTAGGTGCATGTTCTCCTTGCGTGCTCCCCACACCAAAGATATGTAGGCTAGATGAACTGACCATGCTAAGTTGCCTCTTAATGTCCAAAGATGTGCAAGTTAGGTGGATTGGCCATACTAAATTGCCACTTAGAGTACAAAGATGTATAGTTTAGGGGGTTAGTGGGGTGAATATGTGGAGTTAAGGGAATAGGCCTGGGTAAGATGCCCAGTTGGAGAGACGGTGCAGGCTCAATGGGCCAAATGGCCTCTTCCTGCATTATAGGGATTCCATGATACGTCAGGATGGTAACAAGAATGAAGAATTTCAGTTAAGTGGCAAGTTTAGAACAACAGGCATTGTTCTGTTTAGAACAGAGGGAAAATAGAGAAAGATTGAACAATTTCTGTGAGTTTTTGATGGAATAAATATGTTGGAACTAATTCTACTGGTGGCTGTGTTTCCAATCCACTCTGACTATAGTTGTACTGCCTGAATAATTACAGGTCAGTTATTCCAACCTCCGTGGTGGGAATACTGATGGAAATAATTCTGGGGCACAGTATAAATTGTAATTTATGTGACAAATTAATCAAGAACAGTCAAGGACAATCAGCACAGATATGGTAGGAGCAGTCTGGTTCTTACTAACGTGACTGAGTTTGTTTTTTGAGATGGGAGCTTGATGCAGCTCACGTGGATTTCTGCAAGGATTTTAACAAGGTCCCACACTGGTCAGAAGACTAACAACTCGGGGGACCTAAGGCAAAGAGGAGGTTCACAAGAATGATCCCTGGAATGAAGAGCTTGTCATATGGAGAATGGCTAATCTACCTAACCTGCACGTCTTTGGACACTAAGGGGCAATTTAGCATGGCCAATCCACCTATCTTGAAGATCCTGGGGCACTGAGGGGCAATTTAGCATGGCCAATCCATCTATCTTGGGCACTGAGGGGCGATTTAGCATGGCCAATCCACCTATCTTGGGCACTGAGGGGCAATTTAGCATGGCCAATCCACCTATCTTGGGCACCGAGGGGCAATTTAGCATGGCCAATCCACCTATCTTGGGCACCGAGGGGCAATTTAGCATGGCCAATCCACCTATCTTGGGCACTGAGGGGCAATTTAGCATGGCCAATCCACCTATCTTGGGCACTGAGGGGCAATTTAGCATGGCCAATCCACCTATCTTGAAGATCCTGGCATTGAGGGGCAATTTAGCATGGCCAATCCATCTTACATGGCTGACTCCTAAACACCCCCTGAGATGGTCTGTGTGAGATACTCAGTTGTAGCAAACTGTTACAGAGAAAGTCCTGTGAGTCTACCTGCAACCAAGGCAGCTGACCACCACCACCCGCTCAAAGGGCAATTAGGGGTGGGCAATGAATGCTGCCCATCCCAGGAACTAATAATTAAAGGTAACATTAATCTCCGGGAAGGACAGTCGAAGGCTTTGGTTTGTGTAAACCCCGCAGGCGTCGACACAATGCACAGGCCCAACAACAGCCCCACGTCAAAAACAAAATCCAAACCGAGAAAAGAACTTACCCTGATGACCTCCGGACAGGCGTAATGTGGAGAACTGCACATGAAAAAGAAGGAAGGTTAGATAAATGTCCAAATTGTACCCACCTCTACCACCACCTCTGGCTACTTGTTCCAGACACTCACCATCCTCTGTGTGAAAACATTGTCCCTCTGGACCCTTTTGTATCTCTCTCCTCTCACCTTAAACCTATGTCCTCTAGTTTTAGACTCCCTTACCTTTGGGAAAAGATATTGACTATCTTGCTAATCAGTATTTTATAGACCTGTATAAGATCATCCCTCAGCCTCCTAGGCTCCAGAGATAAAAGTCCCAGTCTATCCAGCCTCTCCTTATAACTCAAACTATCAAGTCCTGGTAGCATCCTAGTAAATCTTTGCTGCTCTCTTTCTAGTTTAATAATATCCTTTCTATAATAGGGTGACCAGAATTGTACCCAGAAGATGATGGAGGGATTCCGCGCTCACTCCAAGCCTGGAAAGTCTCACCCAATGGGAATGGACTTTTTGCGTGGACCGTGTCCGGCTGGCTATGGTTCCCATGGCAAGAAAATTCCACTCTCTGCCTCTCTGAGGGTTATGGAATTCTCTCCCTCAGTGGGAGCTGGGTTCCTGAATATATTCGAGGCTGAATGTGACAGACGTTCGGTTGACTAAGAACGATGAGAGTTACGGTGATAACACTGGATCTGATGTAACGTGACCAATGGTAGCAAGCTGTAAGGGTCAGCTGATCCAGTAAACCACGTAACGAATAACAGAATGACGTGATGGTCAGCTGACTCAATAAAAGTTAAATCATGTTGGGAATTAACATAGGACAGTACTACACAGTACAGGCCCTTCGGCCCTCAATGTTGTGCCAAGCTTTGTCCAAACCCAAGATCAAGCTATCCCACCCCCTAACATTCTGGGATGTGCCTATCCAATAACTAGTTGAAAGTTCCTGAAGTGTCCAACTCCACTATCACAACAGGCAGTGCATTCCACACCCCAACCAGTCTCTGAGTAAAGAATCTATCTCGGACGTCCCTCCAATATCTCTCACCATGAATCTTATATTTATGCCCCCTAGTAACAGCTACATCCACCTGAGGAAATAGTCTCTGAATGTCCACTCTATTTATCCGTCTCATTAACTTATAAAGCTCTATTAAGTCACCACTCGTTCTCCTCCACTCTAGAAAGAAAAGCCCCAGCTCCCTCAACCGTTCCTCATAAAACCTACCCTCCAAACCCAGGCAGCATCTGGTAAATCTCCTCTGCACTCACTCCACATCCTTCTTATAGTGAGGTGACCAGAATTGCACATAATATTCCGAATGTTGTCTCACTAAAGTCCTGTATAGTTGCAGCACAACCCTGCAGCTCTTAAACTTGTTAATAAACGCTAACACAATATAAGGTTTCTTCACGGCTCTATCCACTTGAGTGGCAACCTTCAGAGATCTATGGATACAAACCCCTCTGTTCCTCCACAATCCTCAGAACCCTGCCGTTGACCCTCTAATTCAAGTTTGTCTTACCAAAATGAATCACCTCGCGCTTATCAGGGTTAAACTCCATCTGCCCAGCTTTGCATCTTATGGGAAAACTTGGAATGGCCCAAGGTAAGGCCTCAAGTTTGGGGTAATGAAGTTTCTTTATTTGGTGTGTAAACTGGAGTTGAATTTTGTTATATTTTTATTGTCTACTCTGAAGGAGTTCCTTCAACGTGGGGAACAGGCAGGAATGTGGAGTTAAGGTAATGAGGAAGCAGGCTCGAGGGCCAAATGGCCTACTCCAGCTGCAATCACTTGTGATTTTGATCTGGAGGAACATCCCAAGCTGCTTCATGCCTGTAGTTTGGTGGGCCACATCTCGGGGAAGGCTCTTCCAGTCCCGCTAAAGTCACCTCCTATCATAGGTTTCTCCTGCTGGGGCGGTGGGTCTGGAAAATTCTGACATCAAGTCTCTGAAAGCTGGGATTGCGATGACCACCCCAGAGACCTGAGTGTAAATTCCAGACTGAACATGAGCAAGGGAAGTGCCTCTTCCCAGACATTAAAGCCAATTCCTGTTGCCCACCCCCTCATATCTGAGTTTCC
The DNA here is from genome assembly GCA_024679065.1 of Sphyrna mokarran. Lineage (NCBI taxonomy): Eukaryota > Metazoa > Chordata > Chondrichthyes > Carcharhiniformes > Carcharhinidae > Sphyrna > Sphyrna mokarran. Next base: position 7,245,351 of record JAGIQG010000034.1, read on the forward strand.
AAGGTGCTATTTCGAAGCAGGGTCAAGGAACCTTCCCATCTCCTGACCATTAAACCAAATCCATCAGGTTGTAATCCTCTGCAGTTTGTGGGAACTTGCTGTGCACAAGATGGCTGCCCAATTTCCTACACCACAACAACAGTGACTCGACTTCATTGGCTGTAAAGTGCTTTGAGACATTTTTGGAAAAGGGTGCTATATTAGGGCAATTTTTAAGTTTTAAGTTCATTTATTAGTGTCACAAGTAGAGTTTATATTAACACTGCAATGAAGTTACTGTGAAAGTCCCCTAGTTGCCACACTCTGGCCCTTGTTCAGGTACACTGAGGGAGAATTTAGCACGGCCAATGCACCCTAACCAGCACGCCTTTCAGACTGTGGGAGGAAACTGGAGCACTTGGAGGAAACCCACGCAGACACGGGGAGGATGTGCAAACTCTGCACAGATAGTGACCCAGCTGGGAATGGAACCCGGGTCTCTGGCGCTGTGAGGCAGCAGTGCTAACTACTGTGCCGCCCAGCAGTTAGGATACCCTCCATGTACACCTTGTGCACCTCGGAGAATCTCCTCTGCTCAGGTCACCACCTGAGTCCTGTGCTTGTGATGTACAGTTGGAGGCTCCCATCTTTTGATCTCTAAGCTTAGAGATGATAAACGGCCACTTGAAGTGGAGGTGCGAGTGTGGGAGGGTGGAATAATGAAGGATACCCAATACCCGGCAATTATACCCCCCCAAAACAGAGCCCACACTGGGAGGGCAGAGATGGAGGAGATAGTTTGGGAAGAGTGGGGGGGTGGGGGGAGAGGTTTGAGATTCAGAAGGCTAAAAACACCTACAACAGAGAGACAACCACAAACTCAAAAAAAAAATCACAGACCTGCGTTCAATAGCCCCTTTCCATGGCTTCAGGACATCCCAAAGAATTATGAAAGACCCTCAAAGTGTCGCCGTTGCACAGCGGCTGAGTTACGCACAGCAAGATCCCACAAATAGCGGCCATTTCAGTCGTTTGTGGGATAAAGCATGGCCTTAGACCAAAGCCAAGGTGGCCTCTTACCCACAGCTGGTCTCGAGTAGACTGTCGCCGACCTGTAGAGAAGCCATTCCAAAGTCCGCAATCCGGATGTTATTCTTCTCGTCCAGGAGTAAGTTTTCCGGTTTCAGGTCTCTGTGGCTGCAAGAGCAATGGGAAAGGAGTTAGAGACACTCACTGGGTTCTGAATAATTGGAGTGCAGGGTTGGGGTTTTCAGTAGATTCTTAATTCCAGATATTTTTTATTGGCTTCAAATCCCACCATCTGCTGCGGTGGGATTCGAACTCAGGTCCCCAGAACATTCCCCTGGGACTCTGGATTACTAGTTCATTGACAATCCCACTACGCCACTGCTGCAACATCATTAACATAACAAAACACGGCCAAGCACTTGCCGGGAGTGTTAGAAAAGAAAGTATGTGACCAGGGAGGAGACATTAGGTCAGGTGACCAAACACTTAGTCAAAGAGATCACTTTTAAGGAGAATCTTGAAGAGGAAAGTGGGAGGGAGCCAGAGAGATGAAGGGCTGGAATTCCAGAGTGCAACTTGAAGGCACGGCAGCCAATAGTGGAAGGATTATAATTGAAAATGCTCAAAGGCCAGAATGTCAAGAGGCCAGGTTTTCCAGAGGGCTGTGGGGCTGACAGAATTAGAGAGGGGGGGGGGCAGAGGATATGGAAGGATATGGAAAAGAGGATGAAAATTTAAAAGAAAAATCAAGGTCACAGGGTGGGGTGAAGGTGGAGGGGCGATAGGGGAACTGAACCTGGCGTGAATTCAGATCTGGGCCAGCAGGGTTTTGAATAAGCTCAAATTTAGGGACGATAGAATGTGAGAGAGTAGGCTAGTAGACAGTGGGTTAGCATGGCTGCCTCACAGCTCCAGGGACCTGGGTTCAATTCCAGCTTTGGTCTGTGTGGAGTTTGCACATTCTCCCCATGTCTGTGTGGGTTTCCTCCGGGTGGTCCAGTTTCCTTCCACTGTCCAAAAGGTGTGCAGGTTCAAACAATTGTACAATGCAGAGGATGCCATTTGGCCCATCAAACCTGTACTGACCACAATTCCATCCAGGCCCTATCCCCATAACTCCATGTATTTGCCCTAGCTAGTCTCCCTGACACTAAGGGGCAATTTAGCATGGCCAATCCACCTAACACACACATCTTTAAACATTAAGGACTAACTTAATATGGTGAAAATAGCTAACCCACACATCTTTGGACTGTGGGAGGAAACTGGAGCACTCGGAGGAAACCCACACAGACACGGGGAGAATGTGCAAACTCAATCCAGACAGCGATCCAAGCCAGGAATTGCACCCAGGTCCCTGGCGCTGCGAGACAGCAGTGCTAACCACTGTGCTGCCATGCCGGGTTAGGTGGATTGGCCATGCTAAATTGGCCCTTAGTCAGGGGGGATTAGCTGGGCAAATAGATGGGGTTATGGGGTGGGGCCTGAGTCGGTACAGGCTCGATGGGCTGAATGGCCCCCTGTTGCAATGGAGGGATTCGATGATGACTCATACAGAATGAGGCTGTTTGGCCCATCAGGTCAGCACTGACTCTCCGACAGCGCATCCCATCCAGGTTCCATCCCCGAAATCTCGAGTTCTCCCCCGAACTTAATTTTTCTTTCAGGCAGCGTACTCTCGACCACAACAACTCACTGCCTTTTTTAAACAAAGACGCATCTCGTCGCCGCCTCCGGTCAAATTGTTTGAAGTTAGAGCCTCCTGGGTTTCTCTCTCTCTCTCTCTCCCCGTGTTTCCTCTATCAGTAGGCAGCCCCTCTCGCTCAGGGACTGCAGCTGGCACTGACGGGGTTAAAGGAGGGCTGCTTGCTGTCTGTTGTCGCCGGTGGGGAGATGAGATCGAATTAAAGTTGCTCGCAGGGCCTCCAGGCGCACAGCCGCGATACAGAGCTTCAATTAAAATACAGCGCCATTCATCACCCAGTCCTGCCCTGATGCTTGTGCGCTGTCAGGAATGTTATTATCCTGCCCCTACGCCGTAATTACTATGAGTCCCTGGGGTTGTGATTTGAAATAAAGGATTACTCCAAAGCTGCCTGCCACAGTCGTGAATCACAGCGTGCTGTTTATAGCTTCTGAGGACCCTGGGATATCAGGAGAATCCCACTAATCCCCAGCGTGTAAAGCCACTTTTTAGAGGCACTCGCAGTCACAGAGAATTCGAGAATGGTTACAGCGTCCAAAGGTGCCATTCCAGCCCGTCACTTCCCTGCTTGCCCCCAATACGAGAGTTAATCAGCTAATTCCACCCCCAACTCCCTCTTTCTCCGTGCAATCTCACTCACTGTTTCTCCGCAAACCCTCAGTGAAACCTTGGACAATACATTCTTTAATTTACGGAATATTTATAGGTGGCACAGTGGTTGGCGCTGCTGCCTCGTGGCACCAGGGACCTGGGTTCGATTCCAGCCTGTTTGCGCGGTGTCTGCACATTCTTCCCCGTGTCTGCGTGGGTTTCCTCCGGGTGCTCCCAGTTTCCTCTCATGCTAAGTTGTCCCTTAGCATCCCAAGATGTCGGTTCGAGGTGGATTGGCCATGCCCGGCTTGAGTCACTGTCTGTGCGGAGCCTGCATGTTCTCCCTGTGTCTGCGTGGGTTTCCTTCCATGGTCTGAAGGATTAAATTGTCCCTCAGTGTCCAAAGATGTGCAGGTTAGGTGGATTGGCCATGCTAAATTGCCCCTCAGTGTCAGGGGGATTAACAGGGTGAATACATGGGGCTACAGAGATAGGGCCTTGGTGGGATTGTTATCCATGCAGGCTCGATGGACTGAATAGTCTACTCCTGCAGTGAAGGGATTCTACAATTTTATGGAAGACCTGGATAGAGTGGACACAGGCAAGATGATGCCAACAGTAGAAGAGACTATAATCTGAGGGTACAGCCTCAGAGTAAAGGGATAACCCTTTCGGACAGAGATGAGGAGAAGTTCTTCAGCCAGAGGGTGGTAATTCTGTGGAGCTCATTTCCACAGAAGGTTGTGGAGGGCAGGTCATGGAGTGTCTTTAAGTCAGACATAGGTTCTTGATGAGGAAGGGAGTCAAAGGTTATGGGGAAAAGGTGGGATAATGGGTTTGAGAAACTTATTGTGGCACAGTGGTTAGCACTACTGCCCCACAGCACCAGAGACCCGGGTTCAACTCCTGACTTGGGTGACTGTCTGTGCGGAGCCTGCATGTTCTCCCTGTGTCCGTGTGGGTTTCCTCTGGGTGCTCCGGTTTCCTCCCACATTCCAAAGATGTGCAGGGCAAGTGGATTGTCCATGCTAAATTGGTCCATAGTGTCCAAAAGATGTAGGTTAGATGGATTAGCCATGCTAAATTGTCCCTTGGTGTCTAAAGATATAAGTTAGGTGGATTGGCCGTGCTAAATTGCCCTTTAGTGCCAAAAAATGTGTAGGTTAGGGATAAACCCATCTGGTTCACTAATTCCCTTAGGGAAGGAAATCTGCCATCCTTACCCCGGTCTGGCCTACATGTGACTCCAGAGCCACAGCGATGTGGTTGACTCTCAACTGCCCTCCAAGAGCAGCTAGAGATGGGCAATAAATGCTGGCCCATGCTGTCTCACAAATGAATTAAAAAAAAGTAAATTTGCAAAATGACCATGAAGTGTTGTAGTAACACAATGAGTCCATTAATGTCCTTTGCGAAGGGACAAATGTGTCTATCTGACTGTCTCTTAGTGAATCTCAAGATGAAGAATAAATGTTATCTTTGTGTGTGAGGAGATGTTTGAGCTTTGATGGGTCACTGAGTATCTGGTCAGGGCCTGTTTATAGTTCATTGATTACAAATAGGCTAACATTAACACTGCAATGAAGTGGCTGTGAAAATCCCCTAGTCACCACACTCCGGCCCCTGTTCGGGTACACTGAGGGAGAATTTAGCTCCTAACCAGCACATCTTTCGATCTGTGGGAGGAAACCGGAGCAGCCGGAGGAAACCCACGCAGACGTGGGGAGAATGTGCAGACTCCGCACAGCCAGTGACCCAAGCCATGAATTGAACCAGCGTGCCTGGCGCTGTGAGGCAGCCGTGCCAACCAGTGAACCACTGTGCTGTTGTGTAATAGCATCCCAGCCTAGAGTCAGTGCTTTGAGGAGAGAAAGAGAGAGAGTGAGAGAGAGGGTTCGATACCCGGGGGAGATTCCCGATAGCTGTAAAAATGTTTCCTCACCATATAGAGTGACTGTGACAGAAATCCAACGCTGATATAATTTGTCGGAAGAATTTGCGGGCTTCTTTTGGTGTGAGCCTTCCCTTTTTGACGAGGTAATCAAACAGCTCCCCTCCGGACACGTGTTCTAACACTAAATACCTGAAAAAAAAAGGAAAGTTCACTGGGAATGAAATCATTGCAGGACACTTTGCAAAATGATTTGCCTGAGAAGCAGATACTTTGGTCATTGGGAATATGAAAGATTTCAACCCCTCACACACTTGGCACCATTGCCAAGGCGCCGAGAGGCCTCTGTCACCAGGCCCCAGGTACTGGTGCCCTTAGCAACACACTGAGAGGCCTCTGTCTCCAGGCCCCAGGTACACGTGCCCTTAGCAACATACTGAGAGGCCTTTTCCTCCAGGCCCCATATTCCAGTGCCCTTAGCAGCACATTTAGAGGGCTCTCTCTTTCCAGGCCCCAGGTACCAGTACTCTTAGCAACACACTCAGAGGCCCCTGTCTCTAGGCCCTAAGTACTGGTGCCCTTAGCAACATACTGAGAGGCCTCTGTCTCCAGGCCCCAGATACTGGTGCTCTTAGCAACATACTGAGAGGCCTCTGTCTCCAAGTCCCACATTCCAGGGCCCTTAGCAAGTCACTGGAGGCCTCCGTTTCCAGGCCCCATATTCCAGTGCCCTTGGCAACATACTGAGAGCCCTCTCTCTCTAGGTCCCAGGTACCGGTGTCCTTACCAACACTGAGAGGCCCTTGTCTCTAGGCCCCAGGTACAGATGCCCATAATAACATGCTTGAGAGGCCTATCTCTCTAGGCTGCAGCAATGGGAACCCTTAGCAACACACTGGGAAGGAGGCCTCTGTCTCCAAGCCCTTGTACCACTTCCCTGAGCAATACGCTGAGAGGCCTCTGTCTTCAGGTCCCATGTTCCAGTTTCCTTAGCAACACACTGAGAGGCCTTTGCCTCTTCATCCTGTGCCAGTAGCTCTTTTTATGTCATGAGTTTGCTTGAAACTTGTATGTTTAAGCATGAACTTCTGATTATTAATCTTTATTAATGTACAGATCCCAGTTACTGGCTATTGTCTCCATGCAGGGTTTCTTCTGGAGTGTTCTCTCAGCCTATTCCCATGTGACGCGATACATAGTACTGTGGATGGTGCTATTCTCCAGTCCCACGTTAACCCTTGCCCTGCTGAGCATCTTACATTATAGCGACATGCAGGCAATATAACATCCCCTTTCTTCTCAAAATGAAAATTCCCTCACTTCTAATGGAGCAGACCTATTTGCAATACAATATTTCCTTGCTATCCCTTCTCCCCCACCTCAAGTCTCTTTGGCATTCCTTTTGCATTTGATCTTCAAGGACAATGAACTGCCCTTTCAATCATTTATTTTCTTGGTGACCTCTTGCCAACTCACCCTACGCTTCAGTGCATCATTGTGTTGTTACTGATAGTTCCAGTGAAGAGGAAGAGGTGATGGCCTAGTGGTATTATTGCCAGACTATTAATCCAGAAAGGTTTGGGGACCGGGTTCGATTCCCACCATTGTGGAATTTCAATTCCGTTCTAAAAATCTGGAATTAAGAATCTACTGATGACCATGAAACCATTGTCGAAAAAACCTATCTGGTTCACTAATGTCCTTTAGGGGAGGAAATCTGCCATCCTTACCTGGTCTGGCCTAGCTATGACTCCAGATCCACAGCAATGTGGTTGATTCTCAACTACCCTACAAAGACAACTAGGGAAGAGCAATAAATGCTGGCCTAGCCCGGATCCCACAAATTAATTTAAAAAATCGTAATATTTAACGCACTCTGTAGCTCCTCACATTTTTGCACAGCTGCTTCAGGAATCTCGCAAGGTCACAAATCCTTGGCATGCCTTTTCTGAGTTATTTCCTCCTTGAACTTTTTTTGTGTTGCTTCTGAAAGGTGTTTGTTCAGATCTTGAAGACCTCGGTTCATTGGGCATTTCAGCTCATCGCGGGCTTTCAAAGGTATACACTCATCTTGAATCTTGCGCTTCAAATTCTCCAGTTCAGCGCTGATATGAACATCTTCCAGCAGAACAGTTTCTCTTTCAGAAATGCTCAATTTCAGCTTCTCTTTAGCTATTCCTTCCTTCCACACAAACGTCCTTCGGTTTCTCCATTTTGTTGAGTGGACATTGCTGGCACCATCTTGTGGCTCAGTGGAGTATTGCCTCTGTCTTTTGATTTGATTTAATATTTAAAAAGGTGGAAGAGAGAATGTCCGGGTCCTTAATTACGCTGGCTCCTTTTTCCGAGACAGCAGGAAGCGTAGATGGAGTCAACAGATGGGAGGTTGGTTTGTGTGATTGATTGGGCTACATTCGTGACCCTCTGTAGTTCCTTGTGGTCAGAGCAGGAGCCATACCAAATTGTGACACAATCAGAAAGAATGCTTTCTATGACGCAGCCGTAAAAGTTGGTGAGATTCGTAGCTGAAATGCCAAATTTCCTTTGTCTCCTGGAAAAGTAGAGGCATTGGTGGGCATTCTTAACTATAGTGTTGGTGTGGGGGGACCAGGAGAGGTTTTTGGCAATCTGGACACCTAGAAGCTTGAAGGTCTTGAACCTTTCTACTTTGTTCCCATTGATGTAGATGGGGCATCTATCTCACTCTGGGCTCTTCTATTGCCCTCAACACTTTTACTGGGGGGGATAGCTAGACCTTCTCCGAAGGATGTGTGCTGTCCACAGCTTGGGAGTTTAAAATATCCATCAAACTTTTTCAATGTTGTAATAAATGTTGTCAAATATCATCTGCACAATGGAGAGTTTCAACAGCAGATGCCCAAAGACGAAGAAAATATTTATCAACTTCTACTTCTTCCACTTCCTTATTTAGTTTTGCTGTAGACTAAACGTTGTCTCCTCCGAGACTCCCACTCTTGGGTCTGCTTTAGCCATTTCCTTATCCAAAATGCACCTGGCTCTTCTCATTGTTCATTTTAAACCTTGTAGCTATCCTTTAAATGTTGCTGTTGTTTTAACCTTGACCTTCTGGGGAGGCCAAGTGGTACTAATCACTAGATTATTGATCCAGAAACTCAGATAATGTTCTGGGTTCGAATCCCGCCATGGTGAAATTTGAATTCAATTTAAAAAATTCTGGAATTAAGAATCTTCTAATGACTAGGAAACCATTGTCAGAAAACCCCATTTGGTTCAATTAACATCCTTTAGGGAAGGAAATCTGCCATCCTTACCTGGTACGGCCTACCTGTGACTCCAGAGCCACAGCAACGTGGTTGACTCTCAACCACCCTCTGGAATAGACAAGTGAGACACTCAGTTTAAGGGTAATTAGGGATGGATAATAAATGCTGGCCCAGCCAGCGATGCACATATCCCATTTCCGTGAATAAATAGTAATTTTCTTTTTCCTTCACTCAGGCTGCTGTTTCCCTCTCTCTCTCAGTTTCCTGTGCTGTTCTGACATTCATCGCTTCGTTAATAGAGAAATTGCGACAATGACTCCTTCCTGCGAGATTTCTAGTTTTTTAAGCTGTCCCACACAATCGGTTTATTTATCTCCTCGGATATTGCCTGATTGGCCTTTTTTTTAAACTTTAAGCTATGACATTTCCTTCTGGTTTTGGTGAAAGGGAGAACCTACATAGATAATCACGGTGGTTAGCACTGTTAAGAATGTGCAGGTTCTGACAGCCAGTCACCCAAGGTCAGGAATCGAACCTGGGTCCCTGGCACTGTGAGGCAGCAACGCTAACCACTGTGCCACCACGCGATCCACAACGTACACCCTCAGGATCAGATGCGGAACATCTACCTCGAACTCACAACCTTCTGACTAGGAGGCAGGAGTGCTAACCACTGAGCCACAACACCGGGGTTCTAACATCCGGGCAAAACCAGCTCTACATCTGACCGACTCAGAGATACCCACTGCCGCTCCGGGGAGACCAGTGAAAAATGCACACACCATAAAACAAGCGAAAAATATAATACCTACAAATATTTCTTATTTTCATAGACGTCGTGGAGCTTCAGGACGTGAGGGTGTTCGATCAGCTTCAAAATGGCAATCTCCCGTTCCACCTGCGGTAAAACAGAAAGGACAATCCTGTCATACTCAATCCCGGCAGTAGGAGGCAGTGATGGGGCTGAGCGCTGCTCAACACAGCAGAGCAGGAGGAGGACATTTGGCCCCTCTGGTCCGCTGCACCACTCGGCTAGACCAAGGCGGATTTGTCGCTCAATTCCATTTCTCCCTCGTGGCTGCACAGAATCCTTGTAATGAGAAGGAGGCCATTCAGCCCATCGGGTGTGTGACAGCTCTCCGAATAAGCAGCTCCCTGACCTGGAGTGAAAGATGCAGATTTGGTCTCTATATCTGAAGAGGAACATACTTGCCCTGGAGGCCATGTTCATGAGATTGGTCTCTGGAACAAGGGCTGAGTAAACTGGCTTCTTCAGCTGGAATTTCACTGCCCCACCCACCGCGTGGACTGGAACAGGCGAGGGGGCAGCGCATGGGGAGGTCCGTGGATCTCAGGTAGGAGTTTATATTTCATCACGTCTACACATCACATCCTAACACATCTTATGACATCAATGGGCAATTTACCACGGCCAATCCACCCAATCTACACATCGTGGACTTTAAGAGGCAATTTAGCATGGCCATTCCACCTAACCTGTACATCTTTGGACATCGATGGGCATTTAGCATGGCCGATCCACCTAAACTGCACATCTTTGGACTGTGGGAGGAAACCGGAGCACCCGCAGGAAATACGTGCAGACATGGGGAGAATGTGCAAACTCCACACAGACAGTGACCTGAGGCTGGGCTTGAACCCGGGTCCCTGGCACTGTGAGGCTGCAGTGCTAACCATTGCGTTACCATGCCACCCTAAACCTAATCGACTATGCTTGTCCATGATCTGCAAAGCACAAGTCAGGGACGTGATGGAAAATGCTCCACTTGCCTGGACGGGTGCGGCGCTAATAACATTCGAGAAGCTTAACATCATCCAGGACAAAGCAGCTACTTAATTGGCACCATCTACATCCCTCCATCACCGACGCTCAGTAGCAGCAGTGTGTACTATCTACAAGATGTAGCAATTCACCAAAGATCCTTAGACAGCACCTTACAAACTGACAACCACTTCCATCTAGAAGGACAAGGGCAGCAGATACATGGGAACACCACCACCCCCTGCAAGTTCCCCTTCAAGCCACTCACCATCCTGACTTCGAAGTACATCAACTTCGCAGTCACTGGGTCAAAATCCTGGAACTCCCTCCCAAACAGCATCTCATGAACTCAGCTATAAATATAACCTGCTCAATCTTGGACCTGACTTCACTGTGAAGCTCCTTTGGCTGATTAACCAGCCGGCTGTCAATATTACAATCACAGCATCACCAAATCCTACAGTACAGAAGAAGGCCATTCGACCCATCACAAGTCTGCACTGACAACAGTCCCACCCAGGCCTTATTGTGCAACCCCACATATCTACCCTAAAGCAATTTAGCATGACCAATCCACCTAACCTGCATATCTTTGGACACTAAGGATCAATTTAGCATGGCCAATCCACTTATCCTGCACATCTTGAGACATTAAGGGGCAATGTAGCATGGCTAATTTGCATATCTTTGGAGTGTGGGAGGAAACTGGAGCACCTGAAGGAAACCTCACAGTCACGGGGGAGAACATGCAAACTCCACACAGTCAGAGACCCGAGGCTGGAATTGAACCCTGGGTCTAACCACCCTGGGTTCATTCATGAAGAAGACATGCTCTGCTTCAACCTGCGGCAAAATATTCTGCGCTCCACCAATCCTCTCAGCAGAAACATTTTCCTTAATCCCTCTCCTTAGCCCTAACCTTAAATTGATAGTCCTGCTCCCCCCCACTACTGCCTCCCAGAAGGAAAAGCTTATTATAATTTCAAAACCCTCTCTTCAACAGGAAATGAGTCTGAGGATTGTTACAGCACAAAAAGAGGCCATTCGACCCCTTGGATCCGTTCTAGCTCTCTCTGCAAGAGCAATTCAGCTTATGCCATCACACTCATGCCCAGCCCACCCCCCCGCCTTTTCTCTGTAGTCCTGCAAGTGGGTGGTCCAGTGGTTAGCACTGCTGCCTCGCCGTGCCAGGGACCTGGGTTCACTTCCAGCCGTGGGTGACTGTCTGTGCGGAGTTTGTACATTTTCCCCATGTCTGTGTGGGTTTCCTCCAGGTGCTCCAGTTTCTTCCCACAAGGTCTGTAGGTTAGGTGGATTGGCCATGCTAAATTGCCATAGGTGTGGTGGCATTAGCTGAAGTGCTCTTGCAGAGAGAGCTGGAACACATCCAATGGGTCGAATGTCCTCTTTTTGTGGTGTAACCATCCTCAGACTCATTTCTTCCGAGTCTTTTCCTGTTGCAGTGTCCAAAGGTGTGCAGGTTAGGTGGATTGACCATGCTAAATTGCCCCTTAGTCTCCAAAGGTGTGCAGGTTAGGTGGATTGGCCATGCTAAATTGCCCCTTAGTGTCTAAAGATGTGCTAGTTAGGTGGATTGGCTATGCTAAATTGCCCCTTAGTGTCCAAAGGTGTGCAGTTTAGGTGGATTGGCCATGCTAAATTGCCCCTTAGTGTCCAAAGGTGTGCAGGTTAGGTGGATTGGCCATGCTAAATTGCCCCTTAGTGTCCAAAGATGTGCAGGTTAGGTGGATTGGCCATGCTAAATTGTCCCTTAGTGTCCAAAAATGTGCAGGTTAGGTGTATTGGCCATGCTAAATTGTCCCTTAGTGTCATAAGATGTGCAGGTTAGGTGGATTGGCCATGCTAAATTGCCCCTTAGTGTCCAAAGATGTGCTAGTTAGGTGGATTGGCCATGCTAAATTGTCCCTTAATATTCTAAGATGTGCAGGTTAGGTGTATTGGCCATGCTAAATTGCCCCTTAGTGTCCAAAAATGTGCAGGTTAGGTGGATTGGCCATGCTAAATTGCCCCTTAGTATCTAAAAATGTGCAGGTTAGGTGGATTGGCCATGCTAAATTGTCCCTTAATATTCTAAGATGTGCAGGTTAGGTGTATTGGCCATGCTAAATTGTCCCTCAGTGTCCAAAATTGTGCAAGTTAGGTTGATTGGCCATGCTAAATTGCCCCTTAGTATCTAAAAATGTGCAGGTTAGGTGGATTGGCCATGCTAAATTGCCCCTCAGTGTCCAAAGATGTGGAGGTTAGGTGGATTGGCCATGCTAAATTGCCCCTTAGTGTCCAATGATGTATAGGTTAGGTGGATTGGCCATGCTAAATTGTCCCTTAGTATCCAATGATGTTACATTGGCCATGCTAAATTGTCCCCTGGTGTCAGGAAGATTACAGGATAAATAAATGGGGGTTACAGGTTTAGAGCCTAGATGGGATTGTTGTTGGTGCAGACTCAATGGGCTGAATGGCCTCCTTTTGCATTGTAGGGTTTCTATGATTCTAAGCACTTTTTCCTTCCTGGAAAGCCACGATTGGATCCACGCTCTCTCAGGCTCTGGGTCCTGATCACTCACTGCGTAAATTTAAAAGAAAAAAAACATTCTCCCCTCACAGGAGGAACACAGCTCAGCGGTAATTCTTTTTGAGATGAGCAGACAGTGGGATTCTCACCTTCATGAGGACGGACTCGGTCAGCTTCTCCCGGTTCACAATCTTTATTGCAACCTTCTGTCCTGTAATGCAGTGAATGCCTAGCTTTACCAGCCCTGCAACGAAAGGGGAGCATAGCAATTATAATCAAACACACCTCAGTCACTTTGCCACCCAAGGATTCTGGTGTAGCGGATGAGTCCACCCTGCTCCTCCAAGGCCCCAAAAGGTTCTGGATCTTGATTATTGATGGATCACTGTCATTTTGGAAAGAACATCTCTCTCTCTCTTTCTCTCTCTCTCTAAATCTGCTTAGTTATTGGAAGAACAGACTGCATCAGTGAAGGAAACTCTTTCCAGGACGGGGAAACACTCTCAAAATAATTTATTTTTCTTTCCACATCTTCGAAAGATGTATAGGTTAGGATGGATGGCTAAATTGCCCCGTGTGTCCAAAGATGTGCAGGTTAGGTGGATTGGCCATGCTAAATTGCCTCTTAATGTTCAAGGATGTGCAGGTTGGGTGGATTGGCCATGCTAAATTGCCCCTTAGTGTCCCAAGATGTGACAAATAAAGAGCAGGAGACAGCATCAATGTGTGTGTGACAGGGAGTGCGGAGAGAGTGGGAGAGAGACAGGATTAGTGTTAGAGAAAGGAAGAGAGGGAAGGGAGTGAGGCAGAGGGAAGGGAGAGAGAGAGAGGGAAGGGAGAGAGAGAGAGAGAGGAAGGGAGAGAGAGAGAGAGGAGAGAGAGGGAAGGGAGAGAGAGAGAGGGAAGGGAGAGAGGAGAGAGAGAGAAGGAGAGAGAGAGAGAGAAGGGAGAGAGAGGAGAGGAGGAGAGAGAGGGAAGGAGAGAGGGGAAGAGGAAGAGAGAGAGAGAGAGAGGGGAGGGAGGGAGAGAGAGAGAGAGGGGGAGAGAGGAGAGAAAGAGGGGGAGAGAGAGAGAGAGAGAGAGGGGGAAGAGGGAGAGGAGAGAGAGAGAGAGAGAGGGAGTGAGAGAGTAGAGAGAGAGAGAGAGAGGATGGAAGGGAGAGAGAGAGAGAGAGAGAGGGAAGGGAGAAGAGAGAGAAGAGAGAAGGGAAGGGGAGAGAGAGAGAGAGAGAGAGAGGGAAGGGAGAGAGAGAGAGAGAGAGAGGGAAGGGAGAGAGAGAGAGAGAGAGAGGGAAGGAGAGAGAGAGAGAGGAGAGGGAAGGGAGAGAGAGAGAGAGAGAGGGGGAGGGAAGAGAGAGAGAGAGAGAGAGGGAAGGGGAGAGAGAGGAGAGGGGGAAGGGAGAGAGAGAGAGAGAGGGAAGGGAGAGAGAGAGAGAGAGAGAGAGGAAGGGGAGAGAGAGAGAGAGAGGGAAGGGAGAGAGAGAGAGAGGGGAAGGGGAGAGAGAGAGAGAGAGAGAGAGAGGGAGAGGGAGAGAGAGAGAGAGAGAGGGAAGGGAGAGAGAGAGAAGGGAAGGGATAGAGAGAGGAAAGGGAGAGAGACAGAGAGAGGGTTGTGTTAGAGAGAATGAGGGGAGAGAGAGAGAGAGGAGTGAGGCAAGGAGAGGGAGAATGTAAGAGAAAGAGAGAGAAAGAGAGAAGCATGCAGTGTAAGAGAGATGGGTAGAGAGCAAGTCAATGTAAGATCGGGAGAGTGGGAAGGAGAAAAGTGAAAGCTGGAGGGAGGGAGAGAGAGGGAGAGAAACTGACCGTGGAGGAGAGAGGGAGAGAGATCAGAAGCCAATGTTATATGGGAAGCATGGAAGAAAGAGAGAGAATGAGAGTCAGTAGTTCAAGATAAAGAGAAAATAAGAGAGGCAAAGTCAGAGAGCGGAGAGAGTTGCCATTGCCAATCTCTCTGTCCCTGGTTCTCGCTGACTAACGAGATCTCACTACCTCCTTCTGACCAATACATCTCTCTCTGCCAGATGTTGGATTTCTCTCTCTCTCTCACATTTCCCTTCCTCCTCTGCACGCTCTTACGGTAATATCCAGGAGCAAGATAGCCGGAAATCCTATGCATTGGGAATCGTTTCAGGCCCTCTGACAGGACTAGCAGCAGCTGGATAATAGGGTTAACATCCCGCCGGGTCCCTGTCAACATCACTGAGATGAAATTATCTGCGAGGGGTTTATCTTAGCCACAATCGTCAGGGGAAACGCAGGCCAATGAAGATAGGATGGCCTGTAGGCCAGAACTGCTGAGATACCCTCTGCATATCCTTTCCAAATGAAATTAGCCTCCTCCCCGGATAGTTCCCAGCCAAAAAGATTACCAGAGAGCCTTCCCTCAGTGACATCTCGGATCAAATTCAGAAAGAGGCAGGAATATACAAGCAGGGAAAGAGACAGCGGAAAAAGCAGAACATTTGCCGGGATGCTGTTCTCCAAACATGGTTCTCCTCAGGGGCTGGAGCTCAGAGTCTGGGTTGTCAGTGCTGAGATGGTGGGGCCCTCTCACGCTCCGCCAGATATTCCCAGAGTAACATCATAGAAACTAGAAGCAGGAATAGGCCATTTGGCCCTTCGAGCCTGCTTCACTATTCATTATGTTCATGGCTGTTCATCAAATTCAACATCCTGATACCCCCTCCCCCGTTCCCCTCATATCCCTTGATCTAAAGCTAGATCTAATTTCTTCTTGAAATCACACAAGGTTTTGGCCTCAACTACTTTCGTGTGGGAGTGAATTCCACACGTTCACCACCCTCTGGATAAAGAAATTTCTCCTTGTGTCAGTTCTAAAAGGTTTACCCCTTATCCTCAAACTGTGACCCCGAGTTCTGGACTCTCCCACCATCAGGAACATTCTTTCTGAATCAACCCTGTCTAACTCTGTTAGAATTTGAAAAGGTTTCTATGATATCCCCTCTCACTCTTCTCAACTCCAGAAAATATAATCCTAACTGAATTAGTCTCTCCTCATGCGACAGACCCACCATCCCAGGAATCAGCCTGGTAAACCTTTGCTCCCTCTACAGCAAGAACATCCTTCCTCAGATAAGGACACCAACTGTACCAAATATATCCAGAAGATTTGAGGGAAAATGGTTATCTTGTAATCATAGAAACCCTACAGTGCAGAAAGAGGCTGTTCGGCCCATCAGGTCTGTATCGACTACAATCCTATTCCCGTAGCACCACATATTTACTCTGCTAATTCCCCTGACACTAGGGGCAATTTAGATCGGCCAGCCAACCTAACCAGCACATCTTTGGACGAGAAACGGCAATTTAGCCTGGTCAGTTCACTTAATCTGTACATCTTTGGAGACTAAGGGGCAATTTAGCTTGGCCAATCCACCTAACCTGCACATCTTTGGACACTAAGGAGCAATTTAGCATGGCCAATCCATCTAACCTCCACATTTCTGGAACATGGGAGGAAACCGGAGCACCCGGAGGAAACCAATGCAGACATGGGGAGAACATACAAACTCTGTCTGTAGCATGCAAGAAACAATACATTTCACTGTATGTTAATACTTTTCACTGTATGACCAAAATAATAAATCAAATGAGCACATCTTTAGATGCTAAGGGGCAATTTAGCACGACCAATCCACCTAACCTGCACATCTTTGGACACTATGGGACAATTTAGCATGGCCAATCCATCCAACCTACTGATTTTTGACACTATGGGGCAATTTAGCATGGCCAATCCACTTAACCTGCAAATCTTTGGACACTATGGGACAATTTAGCATGGCCAATCCATCCAACCTACTGATTTTTGACACTATGGGACAATTTAGCATGGCCAATCCATCCAACCTACTGATTTTTGACACTATGGGGCAATTTAGCATGGCCAACCCATCCAACCTACTGATTTTTGACACTATGGGGCAATTTAGCATGGCCAATCCACTTAACCCACACATCTTTGGAGTGTGAAGGGAAACCGAAGCCCCCAGAGGAAACCCATGGTTTCCCGAAGTTGGGAATCCAACCCAGATCCCTGGCACTGTGAGGCTGTAGTGCTAACCAGTATGCCTCCAAGCCGCCCAATGCTTTGAAACTGAGCACCGTCTTGCTAAGGGTGGACAGAGGAAGCGAGATTCAACAACCAGGAACAACCCAGATCAGAGGCAGTCACCAAGGGAAAGATGTTAGTTGTGTGTTCTGCGTCACGGAAGCAGATGGTTCTGCTACCCTGGGGTTGAAGAGCAGAGGTGAAGAGCTCAAGCTGATTTCAGCAAACCACAAGATAGAAGATCGAGGGATAAAGATCACCTAGTAGATGTAACAGCCCCGGAACAGTCCACTTACAGATGAAACCAGCAGAGATAATGAGTTACAGCTCCTCACTCAGCAAGTGATCCAGACAGTGAGTGCCTGATACAAATACAGCAGCCCTATAGCATTGCTGTTCTATTGCAGGTCACTGGAAGACACTGGTCTGCGAGCTGGATCCAGAATATTCACAAGCAATGCACAACAGAAAGGAATTTCTCCAGAAGAAGCAGGAGTGGCACAATGGCACAATGGTTAGCACTGCAGCCTCACAGTGCCAGGGACCCAGGTTCAATCCCCGGCTTGGGTCACTGCCTGTACGGAGTCTGCATGTTTTCCCCGTGTCTGCATGGGTTTCCTCCGAGGGCTTCGGTTTCCCTTTACACTCCAAAGATGTGTGGGTTAAGTGGATTGGCCATGCTAAATTGCCCCAAAGTGTTAAAAAATGAATAGGTTAGATAGATTAGCCATGCTAAATTGTCCCATAGTGTCCAAAGATGTGCAGGCTAGATGGATTGGCCACGCTAAATTGCCCCTTAGCGTCTAAAGATGATTTATTATTGTGGTCATACAGTGAAAAGTATTAACATACAGTGAAATGTATTGTTTCTTGCATGCTACAGACAGACTATACCATTCATAGAGAAGGAAAGGAGAGATTGCAGACTGTAGTGTGACAGTCATAGCTAGGGTCTAAAGAGAGATCAACTTAATGCGAGGTAGGTCCATTCAAAAGTCTGCTGGCAGCGGGGAAGAAGTTGTACTTGGGTCTGGTAGTGCGTCACCTCAGACTTTTGTATCTTTTGCACAACAGAGGAGAATGAAAGAGGGAATGTCTGGGGTATTAATTATGTTGGCTGCTTTTCTGAATTAGCCGGAAGTGGAGACGGAGTCAATGAATGGGAATTGGTTTGCGTGATGGATTGGGCTATAATCACAACTCTTCATAGTTCCTTGCAGCCTTGGGCAGAGCAGGAGCATACCAAGCTGTGATACAACCAGAAAGAACACTTTCTACGGTGCATCTGTAAAAGTTGATTAAAATCACAGCAGACATGCCAAATTTTGTTAATCTACTGAGAAAGTGGAGGCGTTGGTGGGCTTTCTTGACTGTGGTGTCAGCATGGGGGGACCGGGGCAGGTTGTTGGTGATCTGAACACCTAAAAATTTGAAGCTTGCAACCATTTCTAACTTCATCCCTGTTGACGTAGACAGGAGCACGTTCTCCTTTACGCTTCCTGAAGTCGATGACAATCTTTTCGTTTCGTTGACATTGAGGGAGAGATTACTGTCATTCGCAGTTAGGATGGGTAGATTGGCAATGCTAAATTCTGCCTCAGTGTACCTGAACAGGCGCCAGAGTGTGGGGATTTTCGCAGTAACTTCATTGCAGTGTTAATGTAAACCTACTTGTGATACTGATAAATGAACTATAAAGATCACATGGGAAGGAGGAAGAATTATAAACCCAGTGTCAGATTAGCTGTGTGACAGGCATTTACAAAGATACCAAAAGAATTGTGCCAAATAAAACGCATGTCTGGAGTACAGAAACACACAGCAGAAAGAGGAGATGAAAGTTTCATTGGCTTGATCGCTCACTGATGGGGAAGGGCGGGGGGTGCAGATGGATAAACACCAGCCACATCACTAACCAGCGAGACACCAACATCACTAACCAGCGAGACACCAACATCACTAACCAGCGAGACAAAACCAACAATATCACTAACCATTGAGGTACCAACAACATGACTAATTGGCGAGACACCAGCAATAACCTCACTAACCAATGAGACAACACCAGCAGTATCGCTAACCAGCGAGACATCACCAACAACATCACTAACCAGCAAGACACCACCAACATCACTCACCAGCGAGACATTGCCAACAATGTCACTAACCAGTGAGACAACAACATTACTAACCAGCGAGACAACACCAACAGTATCGCTAACCAGCGCGACATCACCAACATCACTAACCAGCGAGACAACACCAACAGCATCGCTAACCAGCGCGACATCACCAACATCACTAACCAGCGAGACAACACCAACAGCATTGCTAACCAGTGAGACATCACCAACATCACTAACCAGTGAGACAACACCAACAGCATTGTTAACCAGCAAGACAACACCAACAGCATCGCTAACCAGCGCGACATCACCAACATCACTAACCAGCGAGACAACACCAACAGCATCGCTAACCAGCGCGACATCACCAACATCACTAACCAGCGAGACAACACCAACAGCATTGCTAACCAGCGAGACATCACCAACATCACTAACCAGTGAGACAACACCAACAGCATTGTTAACCAGCAAGACAACACCAACAGCATCGCTAACCAGCGCGACATCACCAACATCACTAGGGTACTAACAGTGAGACAACACCAACAGCATGTAACCAGCAAGACAACACCAACAGCATCGCTAACCAGCGAGACAACACCAACAGCATCGCTAACCAGCCCGACATCACCAACATCACTAACCAGCGAGACAACACCAACAGCATTGCTAACCAGCGAGACATCACCAACATCACTAACTAGTGAGGCAACACTAACGACATCACTAACCAGCAAGACAACAACATCAACAACATCACTAACCAGTGAGACACCACCAATAACATCACTAACCAGTGAGACACCACCAACAACATCACTAACCAGCGTGGCAACACCAATAACATTACTAACCAGCGAAACAACATCAACAACACCACTAACTAGCGAGACAACACCAACAACATCACTAACCAGCAAGACAACAACAACGTCACTAACCAGCGAGACAACATCAATATCAACTCCTCCAAGACCAGGAATGACAGCCACAGCATCTTTGATTTAATTTATTATTGCCATGTATTGGGATACAGCGAAAAATATTGTTCCTTGCACGCTTTACAAAGCATACCATTCATAGAGAAAGAAAGGAGAGGGATGCAGAATATAGTGCTACAGTCACAGCTAGGCTGTAGAGAAAGGTCAACTTAATACAAAAGTCTGATGGCAACAAGAAGCTGTTCTTGAGTTTGTTGGTACGTGACCTTTGTATCTTTATCCAGACAGAAGAAGGTGGAAGAGACAATGTCCAGAAAGAGTGTTTCTGTGGTGCATCCGTTAAAAATTGGTGAAAGTTGTTGGTGACCCGGACTCCTAAAAACTTGAAGCTCATGGCCCTTTCTTCTTCATCCCCATTGATGTAGACAGGGGCATGTTCTCCACTGCATTCCCTAAAGTTGACGACAATCTACTTTGTTTTGTAGACATTAGGGGAGAGATTATTGTCATCACAACAGTTCACCAGATTCTCTAGCTCATTCCTGTATTCTGTCTTATCATTGTTTGACGTCTGTCCTCGGTGAGGAATTAACGCATTGCCCTGCCGAAGATGCTAGAGGATAAGGACATTTGGCATGTCTGCTACAATTTTTGCCAATTCTTATGTCAGACTTTTGAACGGACCTACCTTCAGGAAGTGCAATGGAGAGCATGGTTCTGTCTATGTTAACGGGGATGAAGTGGAAATGGTCAAGAGCTTCAAGTTTTTAGGTGTCCAGATCACCAAAAACCTCTCCTAATCCCTCCACATCAATATTATAGTTAAGAAAGTCCACTAAGCATAATTAAGGACCTCACGCACCCCAGACATTCTCTCTTCCACCTTATTCCTTTGGGAAAAAGATATAAAAGTCTGAGGTCACGTACCAACTGACTCAAGACCAGCTTCTTCCCTGCTGCTGTCAGACTTTTGAATGGACCTACCTCGCATTAAGTTGATCTTTCTCTACACCCTAGCTATGATTGTAACACTACTGTCTGCACTGTCTCCTTTCCTTCTCTATGAATAGAATGTATGGCGGACAAGAAACAATATTTTTCACTGTATACCAATACATGTGACAACAATAAATCAAATTAATGCAATATCAAATCCACAAGATGGGGTTACAACCTCCTAGTGCCTAGATAGCGTGAATAAAGTTGTGCTGAAAACAAGCTGAAATAGACCCTAAAGATACTGAGTTTAATTATAGAGGTTATTGTTGAGCCAACAGAGAAAGAAAATGTTAATGGTTGGAAGAGTTGTTTTGATATGGCAGCAATATATACATTTTATTCAGAGAGAGATGTTATATTATTACAAAGAAATAGGAATTAATTGTTACTGCAACATGAACCCAGCTTACCATGTACACAGATACCTACTAATCCCTCTACCTACAGATCTCAGGACATTAAGAGGCAATTTAGCATGACCAATCTACCTAACCCACACATTTTTGAACTGTGGGAGGAAACCGGAGCACCCAGAGGAAACCCATGCAGACACGAGGAGAATGTGCAAATTCCACACAGACAGTGACCCTGAGCCGGGAATCGAACAGGGTACACAGCTACCCGGCTTGTCCTGTGCTGAGTAATGATATCAGTCCACCAACTACACTGGGAGGGCAATCCACTCAATGGAGCTCCAATATTTTGGGTGGAAACTTACCGGCTGCGCTCAGCACAAGTCCGGAAAATCCCACCTGAGGTCAATGGGCTTTTGCATGGTCCATGCCCACCTGCTACGCTTCCCACTGCCAGGCGGAACCCGAAAGTTCCACCCAGTCTATCGTAGAAACCCTAAAGTACAGAAAGAGGCCATTCGGCCCATCAAGTCTGCACCAACCACAATCCCACCCAGGCCCTACCTCCGTATCCCTACATATTTTACCCACTAAACCCTCTAACCTACACATCTCAGGACACTAGGGGGCAATTTTAGAACAGCCAATCAACCTAACCTGCACATTTTTGGACTGTGGGAGGAAACCGGAGCACCCGGGGAAAACCCACGCAGACACGAGGAGAACATGCAAACTCCACACAGAGAGTGACCCGAGCCGGGAATCGAAACCAGGTCCCTGGCGCTGTGAGGGCAGCAGTGCTAACCACCGTGCCAGCCACTATTTAATTAAATGGTCATTATTTAAATGGTCTGCCCTTTAAGTTAATAATTAAAAAGCCAGCCTAAAGTGCAAAGTCTGAAGGGCGGCACATTGGCACAGCGGTTAGCACTGCTGCCTCATAGCACCGGGGACCTGGGCCTGAGTCACTGTCTGTGTGGAGTCTGCACGTTCTCCCCATGTGTGCATGGGTTTCCTCCGGTTTCATCCCCCTGTCCGAACGACATGCTGGTTAAGTGCTACATTCTCCCTCAGTGTACCCAAATAGGTGCCAGAGTGTGGATTCTTACAGTAACTTCATTACAGTGTCAATGTAGGCTTGTCAATAAATAAACTCAGCTGAGAGGGCGATATTAATATTTTGTTTTGCGCCTCCAAGTGCTTGGTCGGAATTTTGGAATTCTCCCACTTTCTCTGCCACGGAATCGCAGAGGGATCTGGGCATGCAAGCCCATAGTTCCCTAAAATCTCTGTAGACCTCAAGTGGGAATTCCCAAGGAAGGCCTTCCATCCTTAGGTTGCCCTGGTGGATTTGAGGGGGGGAGTGTTTTGGGGGAGGAGGGGGAAGGAGGAAACTTAATCAGGATTGTGGTCTTCAGGATGATGGGAGGAGGCTAACAAGAAGGAATCCAATCCAGATTATAACAATGCGCCTGCAGCAGGGTGACAGTATTGGCCATCCGCACCAGCTTGTGAGCAAGGAGTCTGCAGTTTTCGATGCGCAGAGTTAGAATTACAGCATCTTACTGAGTCTATTCAGCCCATCACACCCATGCCAGCTCTTTGAAGCAACTGTCTAATTTAATTTGAAAGGGATCACAATGCAGTTCATTGCACATTGAGGCTCAGAGGCAGTACTTGAGAAATACCCTGAGGATTAGGCAATTCGGCCCAGCTCTATCCTACCCCACTGGCCGATCCATTCCTGTCGGATTCCAGGATTGAGGGGATTGAGTGGAACAAAGAGCAAAGGGAAGTATAGCACACGAACTGGCCCTTCGAGCCCCTGCTGATCATGATACTCTAACTAAACTAAAAAAAACCTTCTGCCCTTACTCAGCCTATATCTCTTTATTCCCTCCCTATTCCCGTACCCATCCAGATGCCTCTTAAGTGTTGGTAACGCGCCTGCTTCCACCGCCTCCCCTGGCAGCGTGTTCCAGGCAACCACCACTCTCCGCACAAAGAGCCTCCTCCACACATCGCTCTTAAATCTTCCCCCTCACACCTTGAACCCTGTGCCCCCCCCTTGTAATTGACACTTCCACCCTGGGGAAAAAGCCTCTGACTATCCACTCTATCTGTGCCTCTGATCATTTTGTAGACCAGGTCTCCCCTCAGCCTTTATCTTTCCAGTGAAAACAATCCCAGTTCATTCAACCTCTCCTCATCGCCAACACCCTCGAGACCAGGCAACATCCTGGTGATCCTTCTTTGCACTCTCGCCAAAGCTTCCATGTCCTTCTGGTAGTGTGGTGACCAGAAAGTGCATGCAATACTCCAAATGCAAGCTAACCAAGGTTTTGTATAGCTGCAACATGATTTCCCAACTCTTGTACTCAATGCCCCAGCCAATGAAGGCAAGCATGCCATATCCCTCTTAAAAACCTTGGCCACCTACATTGCCACTTTTAGGGCACGGTAGACCAGATCCTCTATACATTAATGATCCTCAGGGTTCTGCCATTTACAGCATAACTCACGCCTAAATTTGATCCTCCAAAATGCGTCACCCCGCATTTGTCCAGATTAAACTCAACCTGCCATTCCTGTGCTCAAGTCTCCAATCTATCTGTATCCTCTGACAATCTCCCACGCAACAGCAGTTCCGCCAATCTCCGTGTCATCGACAGTGCGATAGGAATTACCTGAAGGATTGAATCAAGGGAATGAAATCTTCCTTCTCAGTGATTGGGAGGTGCCCTCCACAAGCTGAGTTCAGCCAAGGGGTTTAATCCCAGTCCCGGGGTTATTCCTGGTTTGGACCCCTCTACTGAAGAGATATAGAACCTGACTTTATATCATCGCGTTGTGCCCATTTTCAGCTGTGAAAATTTGGTAAAGTCAGTCGCGAGGTGCGTAGCGCAATCTGCGTCCGCCTCCACCCCAGCTCCCTGTTTACCAAGACCTAAAAGTGGCTGCGATTGGGACTGGGCCAGAAATGGCCGTGATGGACATTTAAATGTATTTGCATTTAAATGTATTTCTGGGGCCCACGATTGGTCTGGTGGCAGAGGAAGGGGGGAGGAGTGGAAGTGGGGGAGGGGTGTAAGGGGGGGGAGGGGTGTACGGGGGTCAGTAATGCAGTGGTTGGTGCAATGCCTATGGGGGCCAAGGGGGAGGCATTATCCGGCCTGGGAGCAACGTGGCAGGGGAGCCACGTTCTATCATCTCTTTCTCTGCACGTGCGCAGTTGGGAGCTCCGACTGGAGCTGCAGGATTTTGGGCGAGTTAAGCCTCTGCCACAGGCTTATGCAGCACGATTCGGATTTGCTAATATTTTTTCAGGCGGAGTGCGTGTGAGGGGCCTGAGAACAGGACTAAAAATGGGATCTGAAACATTCCCAGTTTCAAGTCCGCTTAGAAAGAAAATGGTAAAATAGGCCCCTATGTGAGTGTTTTGCAAAAAAAAAATGGTTCCATAAACAACATTCCTCATGCCGCCCCCAATAACATTAGAGGTGGAAGGTATATAGAGGGGAAGGTCTTACAAATGAAGGAAATAAAGGCAGAAACAGACCATTCAGCCCCTCCAGTGTGGTTGGGCTTACCCTGTGACAGTGTTATACCTGAAGCTGCCACTAGATGGAGCTTCTCATTACCATCTACAGAACCACCAGGAAAATCCAGACTTCCCGCGGGCAGGATTTGGAGAACTCCATTGGCCGGCTGAAAGTCCAGCCTTCCAGAATGTTCTGCATTTTCTATTCCAAGGCCATCGCTCAATGGGGAGACAGAAGGAAAACAGCCTGGGCTGGATTATCACCTCCCCAACTCTGCTTCTGCTCACAGGGGTCTTTGGAAAGCAGGAGGTCGGAGGAGAGGGAATCATAGAATCCCCCACTGAGCAGGAAAAGGCCACTCAGCCCATCCTGAAAACAATCCCATTCAGGCCCTATCCCCGTAACCCTGCGTACTTACCTGCTAATTCCACCCCCCCCCCCCCCCCCAACACTAAAGGGTAATTTAGCATGGCCAATCCACCTAACCTGCACATCTTTGGACTGTGGGAGGAAACCCACACCGACACGGGGAGAATGTGCAAACTCCACACAGACAGTGACACAAGGCCGGAATCGAACCCGGGTCCCTGGCACTGTGAGGCAGCAGCGCTAACCACTGTGCCATCGTGCTACCACAGGTTGGAAGAATGGGAAGGGAGAGGGGTTGAGGGGGGGAGAGGGCGCGTCTGTTGCCCCAATCCCTGCCTCGTCAGCTCAGGCCTGGAGGTAGCCACCATTCTGGGTAACGGAGAGTCTGTGGCAGCAGCTCAGCTCTCGAAGGGTTAACTGGCTCTGTCGCCGCGTGGGAGCGGAGGGAGATAGTCAGCTGCAAACCTGAGGCCTTGTCTGTCACATGGGCCTCAGGGGAATTCCCAGCATCACAGATCTAATCCCCCGTCTGCTCAGCTTTCTCTCATTTTCTCCCTCCCCCCCTCATCTTTACCCTTTATCTCTTCCCTCCCTCACTCTCTCTCACCCCCCACCTGCTCCCTCCCTCCCTTCCCTCCCCACCTTTTCTCCTCATTCCCTCCCCCTCTCCCCCCTCCCTCCACCCCTCTCCCTCCCCCCCTCACCTCCTCTCTCTCCCCCTCCACCTACCTCCACTCATCTCTTACTTCTCCTGACCTCCCCCCTCCCTCTTACTGCCTCTCCCTCCCTCCTCCCCCCCACCTCTCTACTTTTCCCCTATCTCCCCCTCCCTTGATCCTTTCTCTCTCCCCTCTTTCCCTCCTCACTCCCCCTACTTCCCCTCATCTCTCTACTTTCTCCTACCTCCCCCTCCCTCTTCCCCCTCCTGCCCCCTCAACCTCCTTCCTACTTCCCCCCGCATCATCTCCCTCCTTCCTACCTCCCCCCTCAATCACCCCGCCCCACTCTAACTTCCCCCTCCCTCTCACCGCCCCTCACTCTATCTGCCTCCTTCCTACCTGTCTCTCACTCCCTCCCTCTCCTGCTTATCAATGGGAGTTGCCTATTAGTAGGTGTCAGCAATGCAGTGCCCAACCCTCAAGGGGAGATCCCAGAACACTGGAGCGGAGCCAGTGGCCCAAGGATTGGAGTTGATACCACCTCACCAGGGGTTTAAGTTTAAAGTTTATATATTAGTGCCCCAAATAGGTTTACATTAATTCTGAGTCATTGAGGTTTACAGCATGGAAACAGACCATTCGGCCCAACTTGTTTGTTTAAAACCCCTAAGCTAATACCAACTGCCCACATTTGACCCATATCCCTCTATACCCATTGCACCCATGTAACTATCTAAATGCTTTTTAAAAGACAAAATCGTACCTGCCTCTACTACTACCTCTGGCAGCTCGTTCCATACACTCACCACCCTCCGGGTGAAAAAATTGTCCCTCTGGAACAAGTTACTGGGAAAATCCCCCAGTCTGGTGCCTGTTCGGGTACACTGAGGGAGAATTTAGCATGGCCCATGCATCCTAACCTGCGCAAATTTCAGAATGTGGGAGTGCGGCATGACAGCGCAGTGGTTAGCACTGCTGCTTCACAGCTCCGGGGAGCTGGGTTCAGTCCCCAGCTCGGGTCACTGTCTGTGTGGAGTTTGCACATTCTTCCCGTGTCTGCATGGGTTTCCTCCAGGTACTCCGGTTTCCTCCCATAGTCCAAAGGTATGCAGGTTAGGTTGATTGGCCTTGCTAAACTGTCCCTTAATGTCCTGAGATGCTTAGATTAGAGAGATTAGCAGGTAAAATATGCAGGGATATGGGGTAGGTCTTGGGTGGGATGGTGATCGGTGCAGACTCGATGGGCCAAAGGGCCTCTTTCTACACTATAGAATTCTATGATTCTATGAAACCGAGGCTTCCGGAGGAAACCCACGCAGACACGGGAAGAGCATGCCGACTCCACGTAGACAGTGATCCGAGCCGGGGATCGAACCCGGGTTTTCACCTGCCGTGTGCGAGCAGAGCTGTGGCAAAGAGAGTCGGAAGCTGCCCTTTCCCTCCTTTGGCGCGTGACTGGCACAGATCAAATCACGTTTCGGTGCGACGTCAGGATCCTGCGGGAGGGAGAGCGCGAGTGTGTGAGTGAGGGAGGAAATAGTAGAGAGGGAGGGAAGGAAAAGGAGGCAGGATGGAGAACAAGTCAAAGGGAAAAGAGAGAGAGAGAGTGGGATGAAAAGGTAAGGAATTGAGAAGCAGAACAGAGACACTGTGTGGAAAGTTAAACAGGGAGCTCGCTCAACTTCATTTAAACACAATTATATTCATTTAGTTCCTCATTTATTTGAGGCCTCAGGTCACAATCCCACTGCCTGGCATACAGTGGGGATCAGAGCCAAATGGTCATGAATTCACAATTTGTCCTGGGGTCCAGGGAGGCAGGAGTCAGTGATAGCAGCCTCTCAGAGAGTTTGGAATATAGTGTTCAATTCTGGTCGCCACTCTACTCAGAAGGATTTGGAGGCTCTGGAGAGGGTACAGAAAAAATTTACCAGGACGTTGCCTGGTATGGAGGGCATTAGCTACGAGGAGAGGTTGGAGAAACTTGGTTTGTTCTCACTGGAGGTTGAGGGGGTGACCTGATAGAAGTCTACAAGATTATGAGGGACAGAGTGGATAATCAGAAGCTTTTTCCCAGGGTGGAATTACTAGAGGGCACAGGTTTAAGGTGCGAGGGGCAAGGTTTAAAGGAGATGCACGAGGCAGATATCTTTATATGGAGAGCAGTGGGTGCCTGGAACTCGCTGCCGGGGAAGGGAGCGGAAGTGGATACCGTAGTGACTTTTAAGGGGAGTCCTGCCAAATCCATGAATAGGATGGGAATAGAGGGATATGGTCCCCGGAAGGGTAGGCGGTTTCAGTTCAGTCGGGTGACATGTCTTGGAGTGTCGAAGGGCCAGTTTCCAGGCACCCTGACCCTGCCCGGGGCTCGGGAAGGGTGTGGGTGTCTGGAGACAAGTTTAGTAAAGCCACAATTAAAATAGGGGATGGCATCATTACCTCCCCTCCCCTCCTCTCTCCCCCACAACACTCCTCCCAATTTCCTCCCCCCCCCCCACACAACCCCCTTCACCTTAGTGCTCCCATGCTTCTCGCTGTAGAGATATCGCCTGCCCTGGGCGGGAGTCACTGCGACCAGCCTGGCGCACGGGTCCCTGCACAGATGTGCGGGATTGGCAATGTCTCGGGGCAGCTGGATTGGGTGGTAATGCATTCTGTTTTCAACAACGACCAGGCCTGTGTGATCTCATGGGGGAGAGAGAGAGAGAGAGAGGGGGGAGGAGGAGGAAGCGGGAGGGAGAGGGCAGCGGGGAGGGAGGGGAGCTGTGACTGGAATATTAATCGCCTCGGGACAGTCTGTCCCCGGATAAAGGAGGCCCCCCCTTTCACAGCTGGCAGGATCGGTCCTTTCCAGGCCCAGGAGCCATCCCTGTGAATCGCGCACACATGCTCTCCCTGGGTCCCACTCCTCCGCTATTTTAACTTTTAAAAAAAGGGATCTGACAACACAACAGGGCTTTTGATGCGTTAATATATGCACCAGTTACACTAAAGTCGCACATTAATTCATCGGCTGCTCAGCCAGAGGGGACGAAGGGCAGCTTCTCTCTCTTGTTGGAGCAGGATTGCTCTGTGACTCTGTGATACCCACGTTCTTAACAGGGGATTAGCCCCTTCCCCCCTGCATCGCCTGCAATCGCATTGCTGGCTATGGCTGCAATTTTCCACTCTCTATGAATGGTATGCTCTATCCGTATAGCGCACAAGAAACAATACTTTGTACTAATACATCCAATAATAATAAATCAAATTAAATTTCCCCTCCTCCAAACACCCCAACTCCCCTCAACCCCCACCCCGGCTATAGTCAGGGACCTAGGTTCGATTCCCAGCTTGGGTCACTGTCTGTGTGGAGTCTGAACATTCCCTGCGTGGGTTTGCTCCCACAGTCCAAGAGACGTACTGGGTAGGTGCACTGGCCGTGCTAAATCCTGTATTATCCGAACACAAGTGTGGCGACTAGGGGATTTTCACAGTCACTTCATTGCAGTGTTAATATCAGCCTACTTGTGACACTAATAAATAAACTTTACTTTTAACTTCAACCCCCCCCTCCCCCATAACTTTGACCTAACTGCAGTTTCACAGAGTCAAAGGATCGCAGCAAGAACAAAGCTTGACAGCTGAGCAAGTGCACAGCTCGAGATAGGATTCTTCTCTGAATGCATAAGTTCTCTCTCTGCCTTCTGAATGGAAAATGATTTAACCCTTTGCAAACTGCACAGGAGAGAAATTCTGGGATTCGCTGAATTCTCCAACCACTATGGATATGAGTCATTTTTTTTAACGTTTATTTGTCAATATCACGCTTGGCTGAAAGCTGCAATGAAACTACTGTGAAAACTCTTTGATGCAGGGATTTGAATTGATGGGCTGAATGGCCCTCTTCTGCACTGTCGGGATTATATGAGTCTCTGTCCAAACCACTGATATTATTCTGGCATTGACAGCTTTCCTTTTCACTCTCAACCACAATTTCTGTCTCATCCGAAAGTTTCCCAATCCCATATTTCAGTCTAAATCATAAATAAATAAAATTAACAGCAATCCAGGCAGCTCATTTCTCATCTGAGCCACCAGGAACTTCCTGAGTGACTTCAGGCCGCAGCCAGTGATGGGAAAGCCCGTTTCCCCGCTGTCCCGTTCGCCAAGACACAGCGCCCAAACTGGTGGACTCAGATATCACAAAGAGGACACAGCAGATCAAATGCCTACGATGCAGCGAATCAGCATCAGGCTCAACCAGTTCCAGCCAATCACTGACTCCCGTATCTCGGTAAATCCTTCTGGGATAGGATTCTTGGCACTGATTGGCTAATCATCGAGAAAGAGATCCAAGCTCTTGTCTGAATTTTGCTCCCTCACCCACCCAACCTGGGTATGCAGGAACCATACCCAGAACAAACGTAATCCTTACCCTGCTGAATAAACAGAAACTCTGTCCAGTTACACAGAGCGATCCCTGCTGAATAAACAGGAGCTCTGTCCAGTTACAAAGAGTGATCCTTACCCTGCTGAATAAACAGGAATTCTGTCCAGTTACACAGAGCAATTCCTACCCTGCTGAATAAACAGGAACTCTGTTAGTTACAAAGAGGGATCCTTACCCTGCTGAATAAACAGGAGCTCTGTCCAGTTACAGAGAGTGATCCTTACCCTGCTGAATAAACAGGAGCTCTGTCCAGTTACACAGAGCGATCCTTACCCTGCTGAATAAACAGGAGCTCTGTCCAGTTACACAGAGCGATCCTTACCCTGCTGAATAAACAGGAGCTCTGTCCAGTTACACAGAGCGATCCTTACCCTGCTGAATAAACAGGAGTTCTGTCCAGTTACAAAGAGTGATCCTTACCCTGCTGAATAAACAGGAGCTCTGTTAGTTACACAGAGCAATCCTTACCCTGCTGAATAAACAGGAACTCTGTCCAGTTACACAGAGCGATCCTTACCCTGCTGAATAAACAGGAGCTCTGTCCAGTTACACAGAGCGATCCTTACCCTGCTGGATAAACAGGAACTCTGTTAGTTACACAGAAAAATCCTTACCCTTCTGAATAAACAGGAACTCTGTCCAGTTACACAGAGCGATCCTTACCCTGCTGAATAAACAGGAGCTCTGTCCAGTTACACAGAGCGATCCTTACCCTGCTGAATAAACAGGAACTCTGTCCAGTTACACAGAGCGATCCTTACCCTGCTGAATAAACAGGAACTCGGTCCAGTTACACAGAGCAATCCTTACCCTGCTGAATAAACAGGAACTCTGTCCAGTTACACAGAGCAATCCTTACCCTGCTGAATAAACAGGAATTCAGGACTAAGATGAGGGTGATTTTCTTCTCTCAGAGGGTTGTGTCTTTGGAACTCCTTAGCATTGAGAGCTGTGGCAGGGGGTGGAATCCTTGTGTATTTTGAAGGTTGAGGTTTCTCTTCAGTAAGGGAATCGAGGCAAAGGGCAGGAAAGAGGACCTGAGGCATATTGGTCGGATCATCAATGGAATGATCGGGGAACAGGCGGAGCAGGCTCGAAGGGCTGAATGGTCACCTCTTGTTCCTGCCTCTTATGATCCTAATATTGGCACGATGCCCCGACACAGGCATTACCTGGGAGTGGTACTGGGAAGTAAATCACAGGCCGTTCTTCGAGTTAATCCTCGACCCTCAGGCGGCATGGTGGCAGAGTGGTTAGCGCTGCTGCCTCACAGCACTAGGGACCTGGGTTCGATCTCCGGTCACTGTCCGTGTAGAGTTTGCACATTCTCCCTGTGTCTTCGTGGGTTCTGCCCGGTTTCCTCCCACGCTCCAAAGATGTGTAGGTTATGTGGATTGGCCATGATAAATGTGTGGGGTTAACAAGGATAGGATAGGGGAGACAGCCTGGGTAGGATACTCTGGCAGAGAGTCAGTGCTGTGCTGATGGGCTGAATGGCCTCCTTCTGCACCGTACGGATTCTATGATTCTAATGCTTTCCCCGGCCTGAATAACAATTACTGCACTGACTGAGCGTAGCATCAGAATCCACCTGATCCGCACACTCGGGGTGGCAGGGGGAGGGGGTTGTTTTTTGCAATAATGCTTTAAAATAACTGATGCAAAAAGAATTTGAAAGGCTTTGACTAATGGGAAGTTAAACAGCCTCATTGGGAGGGCCCCCCCAACAAATTATTGTCCAATTGCTGCCTGCTCGTCCTCCCTCCCCTGATAACAGCTGCTGCCTGGCGGAACCGCTCAATCAATCATGTCACTGGGAACTGCACTGCTCACTGCGGAGAAGCACCCGCTGACCAAACCCCCACCCCCACCATCACCCCCACCCCCGAACACCGACACCCCCCACCCTCCCTGCCCCCAATACCGTCCCTCCTCCCACCCCCAACCCCACCACGGTTCAGCAGGGAAGCCGCAGAGACTGAACAGCACCAGCTCTGAGCACCGGGTCTGCGGATCCCAATCGACTAGAGTCAGGGTTCCACTTTCCATTCTTCCCCACTTCAAACCCCCATCTGCGGCCGAGATGGACAGAGTGCAGTCACACACACACACACACACACACACACAAATACACATAAAAACATAGACACACACACACACACACACAAAAACATAGACACACACACACACCAAAAAAATAGACACACACAGACACAACACACATAATCATAGACACACACACACACACATAAAACATAGACACACACACACACACACAAACATAGACACACACACACACACACACAAAAAACATAGACACACACAGACACACACACACATAAACATAGACACACACACACACACATAAAAACATAGACACACACAGACACAAAAACATAGACACACACACACACAAAAAACATAGACACACACAGACACACACACACAGACACAAAAACATAGACACACACACATACAAAAACATAGACACACACAGACACACACACACATAAACATAGACACACACACACATAAAAACATAGACACACACACACAAAAACATAGACACACACACACATAAAAACATAGACACACACACACACACAAAAACATAGACACACACAGACACACACACACAAAAACATAGACACACACAGACACACACACACATAAACATAGACACACACACACACACATAAAAACATAGACACACACAGACACACACACACAGACACAAAAACATAGACACACACACATACAAAAACATAGACACACACAGACACACACACACATAAACATAGACACACACACACATAAAAAAATAGACCACACACACAAACATAGACACACACACACATAAAAACATAGACACACACACACACACAAAAACATAGACACACACACAACAAAAACATAGACACACACACACACAAAAACATAGACACACACATAAAAAAATAGACACACACACACACACACACATAAAAACATAGAGACACACACATAAAAACAGAAACACACACACAAAAACATAGACATACAGACACACACACACGCACTCTCACACACCCCCTTACAAACACACAAGCACACATGCATGAACACACACAAACCATAGGTTGCGCATGTGCAATCCCTTAGCACCATCAAGCAATACCCAGCACAGGGACATGTTGTGATACACAGTAGGTGGGGTCTCAATATTGGGTCGGGTGTCGATACTGGGTGGGGTTCAAACAAGGTCCACAAAAGCCAGCACTCAATCGAACAACATCATGAATAAAATCGGCGAGAGGTGCGGGTAACCAAGGTGTTGGGTTTGGTTATGAGCCAGGCAGCCAAGGGGTTTAATCTACATTCTGGGATGAGTGACACACAGGAATACCAGGAGACAGAAACAGCTCTCAGATCAGCAGGCAAATCCACAAACCTCAACCTCACCGTCAGCAATACAATTTGCTTTGGAGAAAGAATAATTAAAGAGCTCGCATATTCCTTGGAAGATTATAAATGGAAGAGGATCATGGAGATCAGGAATTCGGAAACACGGATATACAAATAGCTAAAAGCACAATAAAAATGTAATCAAATTCTGAACAAGAGCAAACTTTTTTAAATTTATTCGTGGGACATGGGCATTTCTGGCTGGGCCAGTATTTATTGCCCATCCCGAGTTGCCCTCGGAGGGCAGTTGAGAGTCAACCACATTGCTGTGGCTCTGGAGTCACATGTAGGCCAGGCTGGGTAAAGGACGGCAGATTTCCTTCCCTAAAGGGCATTAGTGAACCAGATGGGTTTTACAACAAATCGACAATGGTTTTGCAGTCATCAGTCGATGACAGTGGTTAGCACTGCTGCCTCACAGTGCTCGGGACCGGGTTCGATTCCTGGTTGGGTCACAGTCTGTGTGGAGTCTGCATGATCTCCCCATGTCTGGGAGTGTTTCCTCTGGCTGCTTCCTTCCACAGTCTGAAAGACGTGCGGGTTAGGTGGATTGGTCATGCTAAGTGTACCTGAACAGTTGCCGGAATATGATGACTAGGGGATTTTTCACAGTAACTTCATTGCAGTGTTAGTGTAAGCCTGCTTGTGACACTAATGAATAAAACTTTTGAAAAAAAACTACTGGAGGTTGGTTCTGGAGAGACAGAGAGAGTTAATGTTACACTTGGAGCATTGTACACAGTTCTGCACTCAGTACTGTGGGCAGATATTGAATTTCTTGAACATACTGCACAGTAACTTCACAAGGACCAAGAGAAACCTTCAGGAAGGTTCTAAGGACTCACTAAAAGGATACAAGAAGCCTTTACAATCGTGAAGAGACAGATGAGGACAAAACGTTCCCTACCTTGGGCCAGAAGTGGGTAAAAAAAAAATAGCCACACAGAGCGAATAAGTCTAGGGCCTACTTTGGATGTTAAATCGAGCCTTTGCACAGATGGTGATCAGAACGTGAAGTTTGCAGCTGCTGCCTAGTACAATTCCAATGGGCAGAAGAGTCTATCAGTAACCAGAAACCATACACCCAAGGGATACGAGATGGCTATTCAGCCCCTCAAGCTCCTGTCTTTTTTAATAAGATCATGGCTGATCTGATAGTAACCTCCAATCTGCATCCAGCCCACTCCCGCAACCCTTTAACTCATCCCCCACCCCACTCTCCCCACCCCCAGCCTCCCCCACCCCCAGCCACACACCTTCCACCCCACCTGCCTCGCCAAGAATCCGGCATTTAAGACCCACACGGTGGCCAGTGATGGAGAAGTTAAAATCGGAGATGTTTCTGGAGGTCTGAACAGGGTAGCGCGCTGGCCCAGTGGTTAGCACGGCTGTTTCACAGCGGCCGGGGAGCTGGGTTCGATTCCCAGCTGGAGGGGGCGGTCACTGTCTGTGCGGCAGGAAAGAATCGGGCAAATCCTTGGAAAAGGAGGAATTTGCCATGCATTGGCAAAAGGGAGTGCAACTAATTGGACAAGGAGTTTTCAAGGAACCAGCACACACTCAATGGACCGAGTGGCCTCCTTCGGCGCTGGGCAAAATGACGTTGGGATCATCTGCAGTGGGCGATAAACACGGGCCATCCCTGTATTAGCCGTAACCCAGGAGCAGCAAAAAAAGATGCTTTAATGGAATTGGCCATGCCCACACAGTGGCACAGTGGTTAGCACTGCTGCCTCACAATGCCAGGGACCCAGGTTCAATTCCTGCCTTGGGTCAGTGTCTGTAAGAAGTTTACACATTCTCCCCATGTCTGTGAGTGTTTCCTCTGGTGCTCTGATTTCCTCCCACAGTCTAAAAGACGTGCTGGTTAAGCTACATTGGCCGTGCTAAATTTCCCCTCAGTATACCCAAACAGGCCATGGACTGGGGGATTTTCACAGTAACTTCATTACAGTGTTAATGTAAGCCTAACTTGTGACACTGATAAATAAACTTAAACCGTCTTTCAGGGAGTGAAATGAAGTAAATCGCACAGCAGAGTCGAAGTTCAATACGAGTTATGTTGCAGCTTTATTGAACCTTAGTTAGGCTGCACTTGGAATATAGTGTTCAATTCTGGTCGCCACAGGAGGATGTGGAGGCGTTGGATAGGGTATAGAAAAGATTTACCAGGATGTTGCCTGGTATGGAGGGCATTAGCTATGAGGAGAGGTTGGAGAAACTTGGTTTGTTCTCACTGGAGGTTGAGGGAAAGCCTACAAGAGAGGCCTACAAGATTATGAGAGGCGCGAACAGAGTGGATAGGCAGAAGCTTTTCCCCAGGGTGGAAGATTCAATTACTTGGGGGGAGGGGGGGGGGTGCACAGGTTTAAAGAAGATGTACGAGGCAAGTTTTTTACACAAAGATTGCCTCGAACTCATTGCCAGGGAGGTAGTGGAAGCAGATATGATAGTGACTTTTAAGAGCAATCTTGACAAATATATGAATAGAATGGGAATAGAGGGATATGGTCCCTGGAAGGATAGGGGATTTTAGTTCAATGGGGCAGCACGGTCGCTGGAGGAGGGCTGAAGGGCCTGTTCCTGTGCTGTAATTTTTTTTGTTCAGTGCTCAGGGAGTAGGAAAATTACTCAGGCCATTATCAATATTTTAATTAAATTCACAAGGGAGGGCGGGCTACAATGAATCATACAAATTGCTGGCAACCAGCGCGCACTCATTTGTTAATTTAAAATCTAATCTCATCAGGCGCTGATAACAAGGCAGGCTGCACGTAAGGAGACAATCCCAGGCAGATACAGGGAGCGTGATGTCAAGTGATTCTTTCTGGGTGGGGAAGTCAAGGGATTATATTATCATTTATTCAGTTAATTAACCGATTACTGAACTCAGTTAAAGCTCAGCTTGCTGCCGGAACACATAACCGGCAATGTGACTCATTTTCCCCGTGGTTAAGTTACTAAGGCAGACTAGGCCTCAAAAAAAGCCTGCCCCTTTTTTGTGAACTTATTTCTGAATCCCTCTCGCCTCCGGATCTACCGGCTTTTCTCTTCAGTGACTCTCCTCAGTTACATGTTTCTCAGCTCTGTGCTGAGGATGATGTGGTGGTTAGCACTGCTGCCTCACAGCACCAGGGACGCGGTACCGATTCCCAGCCTGGGTCACTGTCTGTGTGGAGTTTGCACATTCTCCCTGTGTCTGCGTGGGTTTCCTCCGCGTGCTCCAGTTTTCTCCCACAGTCCGAAAGACGTGCTGGTTAGGGTGCATTGGCTGTGCTAAATTCTCCCTCAGTGTACCCGAACAGGCGCCGGTGTGTGACAATAGAACATAGAACATAGAACATTACAGCGCAGAACAGGCCCTTCGGCCTTCGATGTTGCGCCGACCATTATAAAAAGCAATGACCCTCCAAACTAAACCATTCCTTTCTCTTCCATAAACTTATCAACTAACCTCTTAAACGCCACCAAACTTGGCGCATCTACAACTGCCGCAGGCAGGGCATTCCACTCCCTAACCACCCTCTGGGTAAAGAACTTACCTCTGATATCCGTCCTATAACTATCACCCCTTAATTTAAAAGCTGTGTCCCCTCGTGTTAGCTTTCTCCATCCTAGGAAAAAGGCTCTTGCAATCTCCTCTCTTGCCTCCAGAGAATCCTAGGGTAAATCCCATCCGCCAGGGGGACTTATCCAACTTCAAACCCCAAGTGAATATGTATGCACATCATCCCTATCTACTTCAAACTTTCCAGTTTGCAACCCTGTACTTCCGTGTTCTCCACAACTACATTTACATCTCCCTGCGTGAATACCAAAGAGAAATATTTGTTCAGTGCCTCTCCAATCTCTTCAGGCTCCACGCACAACTTCCCACTGCTGTCTGTGACTGGCCCTAATCTTGCCCTAACCAATCTTCTATTCTTAACATATCTAAAGAAAGCTTTAGGATTCTCCTTAATCCTATCAGCCAAAGTCTTCTCGTGTCCTCTCTTAGCTCTCCTCAATTCACTCTTTAGCTCCCTCCTGGCTAATCTATAGCTATCCATTGCACTAACCGAGCCTTCAAGCCTCATCCTGACATAAGCCTCCTTTTTCCTTTTAACCAGCAAATCAACTTTTTTCGTACACCAAGGTTCTCTTACTCGACCATTTCCTCCTTGCCTGACAGGGACATACTTATCAAGGACTCGCAGCAGCTGCTCCTTGAATAAGCTCCACATTCCAGATGTTCCCAGTCCCTGTAGTTTCCTAGTCCAATCTATGCACCCTAATTCTCTCCTGATGGCCTCATAATTACCCTTCCCCCAGCTATAACTACTGCCCCCAGCTTCATGCCTATCCCTATCCATCACTATGAACGTAACCGAATTGTGGTCACTATCACCAAAATGTTCACCAACTTCCAAGCCTAACACCTGGTCTGGCTCATTGCCCAGCACCAAATCCAATGTAGCCTCACCTCTAGTTGGCCTATCTACATACTGAGTCAAAAAACCTTCCTGCACACTTTGTATGAAAACTGACCCCTCTAACGAGCTAGAGCTATAGCTATTCCAATCAATATTAGTAAAGTTAAAGTCCCCCATAACAATTACCCTATTACTTTCACTCCTGTCCAGGATCGACTTTGCAATCCTTTCCTCTACCTCTCTAGAATTTTTAGGAGGTCTATAAAAGACTCCCAACAGGGTGACCTCTCCTCTCCTGTTTCTAATCTCAGCCCATACTACCTCAACAGACAAGTCCTCATCAAACTTTTCTGTCACTGTGATACAGTCTTTGACTAATAATGCCATTCCTCCCCCCCTTCTACCTCCTTCTCTCCTCCGACTGAAGCATTTGAACCCCGGAACTTGCAACATCCATTCTTGTCCCTGCTCTACCCAAGTAGAATGAGGGGATTGTCAGAGTAACTTCATTGCAGTGTTAGTGGAAGCCTACTTGTAGCATAATAAAGAAACTTGAACCATTTTGCTGGCAAAATTGTCCCTGAGCTTTGAAATTCTCACAATTCATAGAATAGAATTCCTATAATGCAGAAGAGGCCATTCGCCCCATTGATTCTACAGAGCATCTTATCCAGCCCCTATCTGTGTAACCCCACATATTTATCCACTAACCCCCTAACCTTTTTTCTTAGATCAACGCAGTCAATGTCTCTTTCATAATCTTAGAAACTACATTTGGATCTTTTCAAAATATCCTATTTTCTAAAATAAATAATCCTAACTCCCTTACAAACTCAATTTTCTGTCACTTGGGGTGGTTTTGTTCCTTTCTTCTCAACCTATATATCTTCCAAGTCTGTTAGAGTGGATTGCCAAAGTGTACAGAGGGATCAAGCAGGTTACTGAAGCTTCGTTCCCTCGGGATGAATACACTTCCCCTAACGAGAAGCGCAGATCCAAAGATTCCCTAAAGGGAGTCTCTACAATGCAGAAGAGGCCAGTCAGCCCATCAAGCTTGCACCGACACTCCGAAAGAGCATCCCACCCAGCTTCCCCCCAACCCCGTAACCCTGCACACTTACCATGACCCTATGTTTTTAAGAGCTTACATTTAAGGAGGCGTTGAATAGATTTTAAATTGGTGAAGGGTTGAAGAAGGCAGGAAAATGGGGATGAGGAGCATATTAGCCATGATCGAATGGCGGAGCGGATGGGACGAATGGCCTAATTCTGTTCTTATGAGCTTATATTTAATCCACCAACTCGCCCCATGTGGGAGGAAACTGGAGCACCCAGATTGAAACCCTTGCAGACATGGGGAGAACATGCAAACTCCACACAGACAGTGAACAGAGCCAGGAATTGAACCCCAGTTCCTGGTGCTGTGAGGCATAGGTTAAAGGGATTAGCAGGGTAAACACGTGTGGTTACAAGGATAGAACATAGGCAGGATTGTTGTTGGTGCAGACTTGATGGGCCAAATGGCCTTCTTCTGGACTGTAGGGTTACTGTGGTT
This sequence comes from Sphyrna mokarran, assembly GCA_024679065.1. Lineage (NCBI taxonomy): Eukaryota > Metazoa > Chordata > Chondrichthyes > Carcharhiniformes > Carcharhinidae > Sphyrna > Sphyrna mokarran. Next base: position 7,285,016 of record JAGIQG010000034.1, read on the forward strand.
TCTATGGAGGGAACGTTAATTCTAATCGCTGTGCTACTATTGGCCAAATTGGTGGGATGGAAGGTGGCAGGATTGTCAGGTTGGGGAGGAGGGAAGGAAGAAAGAAAGAGAGAAAGGTGGAGACACAAGGAATTAGAGGGAGAAATTCAGAGTGAGGGGTCTGGAGGCCCGAGGCCTGTTTACACAGTGGTTGGATTGAACAGATGTCCAAAATGGCAGAGTGAAGGAAATGGAGAGTTCGAGATTAAAGCAAATTTTGCAAATGCAGGAATCTGAAACCAAGAGAGATAACGCTGGAAAATCTCAGCAGGTCTGGCAGCATCGGTAAGGAGAGAAAAGAGCTGGCATTTCGACAACCCTTTGTCAAAGCTAAAAAGGCAGAGAAGATGGGAGATATTTACACTGCAGGGGGAGGGAATGAAAGATGAGTTATAGCTACAGAATGTAGGGGAAAGGCTGCTAATGGCAGCCCATAGAGAGGTGGGAATGGCCAAGGGTTGGGGATGGTATGATGGGCTTGCTGTCTTCAATAACACATGACTTTTACAATGACCTTGCTGATGTAAATTGAGGGTTAGTGTCTTTTTCATCAAGCTCGCCTGGCTGTGACAAATGGGGTCAAGGTTGAAAGGTGACGGAGCTTAGGTCACAGCCAGTTTGTTTAAGGATGCTCACACAGTCAGCTGAAGACTGGAGTTTTACACTCTGTCAATGCTCTGAGATCGATGACAGAGCCACTTTCTGTGTTCCTGTGCTGTGTAGATTGTCGGGCTGGGAGACATCTCATTAAACCAGTGTGACGGACCAGAAACTACTCCTGACAAAATGGTAGGCCTTGGAAGAGGGTAGGCCTGGGGTGAGGGCAGTCTAGCATCCCTCCATAAAAACCACAGCAACCCTATAGTGCAGAAAGAGGACATTCTGCCCATCAAGTCTGTACCAATAACAATCCTACTCAGGTTCTATCCCCATAACCACACTGTTTACCTCGATAATCTCTCCAACCTATGCATCCTAGGACACTAAGAGACAATTTAGCATAGCCAGTGCACCTCACACATTTTAAGGGTGTGGGAGGAAATTGGAGCATCCAGAGGAAACCCATGCAGATACTTGGAGGACGTGCAAACTCCACACAAACAGTTACCCAAGCCAGGAATTGAACCCGGGTCCCTGGTGCTGAGAGGCCGCAGGGCTAACCACTGTGCCACCTTCCAAACAAAAACAATTATAAACCCTTCATTTCTGTACATTATGTCTATCAGTTCCTCCTCCTTCATCCCTCCATCTCTCTTCCTACTGCTACGCTTGAGTGGAGAGGCAGTGGTGTGGTGGTAATGGAGTTGGTATCTCGCTGCTCAGGCTAATGCTTTGGGGGATAATGGCTTCAAATCCCACCCCAGCAACTGGTGGAATTTCAGTTTGATTGGTAAAAATGCAATTAAAAGCTGGTCTTATTAATAGTTGACTGTTACAATGAAACATCTAGACATTTATATCATTTAGGGAAGGAAATCTGCTACCCTTACCCGGTCTGGCCTACATGTGAATTTAGATGGACAGAGTAGGCGGCATGATGGCCTCTCTCCCATCTCAGTGGGCCACAAGATTAATATCGGGCTTTATCACTAACCGTGACCCCATGAATAAGATTAAATGCATTTAAAACACTCCAAATACTTCATAATAGGTTATAGAAATGGCCGAGAGCTTCAGGTTTTTAGCTGTCCAGATCACCAACAATCTGTCCTGGTTTCCCCCCCCCATGCTGACACTATAGTTAAGAAAGCCCCACCAATGCCTCTACTTTCTCAGGAGACTCAGGAAATTTGGCGTGTCAGCTACGACTCTCATCAACATTTATGGACGCACCATAGAAAGTATTCTATCTGGTTGTATCACAGCTTGGTATGGGCTCCTGCTCTGCCCGAGACCACGAGGAACTACAAAAGATTACAAATGTAGCCCAGTCCATCACACAAACCAGCTTCCCATCCACTGACTCTGTCTACACTTCCCGCTGCCTCGGCAAAGCAGTCAACATAATTGAGGACTACGCATCCCGGACATTCTCTCTTCCTCCTTCTTCCGTCGGGAAAAAGACACAAAAGTCTGAGGTTTGGCCCATCGAGTCTGCATCGAACACAATCCCACCCAGCCCTTACGTCCATATCCCTACATATTCACCCACTAATCCCTCTAACCTATGCATCTCAGGACACTAAGGGACAATTTTAGCGTGGCCCATCAATCTAACCCGCACACTTTTGTACCAACTGATTCAAAAACTTCTTCCCTGCTGCTGTCAGACTTTTGAACGAACCTTACCTTGCATTAAATTGATCTTTCTCTACACCTTAGCTGTAAATGTAACATTACATTCTGCACTCTCTCACTTCCTTCTCTATGAACGGTATGTTTTGTCTGTACAGTGCGCAAGAAACAATACTTTTCACTATATACTAATTTATGTAACAAAAATAAATCAGATCATATCAACGAAAATGCTGAATTAAAGCAAAATACTGCAGATGCTGGAATTTGAAACCAAAAGGATAAATACTGGAAAATCTTAGCAATTCTGACAGCATCGGTAAGGAGAGAAAAAAGCTGGCATTTCGACAACCCTTTGTCAAAGCTAAAAGGCAGAGAAGGTGGGAGATATTTACACTGCAGGGGGAGGGAATGAAAGATGAGTTATAGCTACAGAATCTAGGGGAAAGGCTGCTAATGGCAGCCCATAGAGAGGTGGGAATGGCCAAGGATTGGGGATGGTATGATGGGCTTGCTGTCTTCAATAACACATGACTTTTACAATGACCTTGCTGATGTAAATTGAGGGTTAGTGTCTTTTTCATCAAGCTCGCCTGGCTGTGACAAATGGGGTCAAGGTTGAAAGGTGACGGAGCTTAGGTCACAGCCAGTTTGTTTAAGGATGCTCACACAGTCAGCTGAAGACTGGAATTTTACACTCTGTCAATGCTCTGAGATCGATGACAGAGCCACTTTCTGTGTTCCTGTGCTGTGTAGATTGTCGGGCTGGGAGACACCTCATTAAACCAGTGTGACGGACCGGAATCTACTCCTGACAAAATGGTAGGCCTCGGAAGAGGGTAGGCCTGGGGTGAGGGCAGTTTACAATCCCTCCATAAAAACCCTACAGTGCAGAAGGAGGCCATTTGGCCCATCGAATCTGCATCAACAACAATCCCACCGAAGCCCTATCCCTGTAACCACACATACTTATCCAACTAATCCCTTTATCCTATGCATCCTGGGACACTAAGGGGGGCAACTTAGCATGGCCAATCAACCTAACCTGCACATCTTTGGACTGTAGGTTGAAACTGCAGCATGCGGAGGCAACCCACACAGACACGGGGAGAACATGCGGACTCCGCACAGACAGTAACCCAAGCCAGGAATTTCTCAGGAGTCTCAGGAAATTTGGCACGTCAGCTACAACTCTCATCAACGTTGATGGACGCACCATAGAAAGCATTCTTTCTGCGCTGTGAGGCAGCAGTGCTAACCACTGTGCCACTCTCAAAACAGCTTGAAACTATATAGCGTCTTTAAAAGTATAAAACTTTCCAAAGCGCCGTTATCAGTTTGACACTACAGTCTGAATAACACGTTGGGAGGGAGGTGGGTTGCCCGTCACACCCATAGCGGTCGGAGAGTGCAAAGGTCTATTGACCTCCAGCAGGATTTTGTGTCGAGAGTGGCTGGAAATTCCCAATCCCAGGGGCCAGTTAGACTCCCCACTCTGCCCCCACCCCATCCTGAAAGCAAATTCCCATCCATCTGACCCATCCACCTGACCCTCAGTTGCAACATGCTGTGGGTGGGCTAGGGGGTAGAGTGGGATCCAACAACAATCAAGAAGCTTAACACCATCCAGGACAAAGTAGCCCCCTTGCTTGGGCCCACATCCACCACTTTAAACATTCACTCCCTCCATCAGTGATAGCAATCATAGAATCATAGAACTCTACAGTACAGAAAGAGGCCCTTTGGCTCATCGAGTCTGCATCGAACACAATCCCACCCAGCCCTTACATCCACATCCCTACATATTCACCCACTAATCCCTCTAACCTATGCATCTCAGGACACTAAGGGACAATTTTAGCATGGCCCATCAATCTAACCCGCACATCTTTGGAAACTGGATACCAGGAGGAAACCCACGCAGACACGAGGAGAATGTGCAAACTCCACACAGACGGTGACCCGAGCCGGGAATCGAACCTGAGTCCCTGGAGCTGTGAAGCCGCTGTGCTAACCACTGTGCTACCCCTGGCCACAGTAGCAGTGTGTACCATCCACAAGATGCACTGCAACAACTCACCATTGCTCCTTAGACTGCACCTTTCCAACCCATGACATCCACCATCAGTGACTTCAAGATAGGGCCTGGATGGGATTGTTGGTGTCAGTGGGCCAAATAGATTCCTTCAGCACTGTAGGGATTCTGATTCCAGCCACAAACAGCATGTTATAGGCTGGGAATCCTGCAGTGAGTGTTGGCTGCATTTAAGAGGAAGGGAGCACAGTGGTTAGCATTAGGAGGAGCGGGGTTCGATTCCCAGTTCGGGTCACCTCTGTGCAGAGTCTGCACATTCTCCCATGTCTGCGCGGGTTTGCTCCGGATGCCCATTGAGGGATAAACATCGCATTACCTGGAATCACCTCCTGACTCCCCAAAGTCTGTCCACCATCTACAAGGCACAAGTCAGGAGTGTGATGGAATACTCCCCACTTGCGTGGATGGGTGCAGCTCCAACAACACTCAAGAACTCTACACCATCCAGGATAAAACAGCCCTGCTTGATTGGAACCACATCGACAAACATCCACTCCCTCCACCACCGACGCTCAGTAGCAGCAGTGTGTACCATCTACAAGACGCACTGCAGCAATTCACCAAAAATCCTTAGACTGCACCTTCCAAACCCATGACCACTTCCATCTAGAAGGACAAGGGCAGCAGATACATGGCAACACCACCAGCTGCAAATTCCCCTCTAAGCCACTCACCATCCTGACTTGGAAATATATCAACCGTTCTTTCACATCACTAGGTCAAAATCCTGGAACTCCCTCCCTAACAGCATTGCGGGTATACCTACACCTCAGGCGCTGCAGCGATTCAAGAAGGCAGCTCACCACCACTTTGTCAAGGGGCAACACGGGGTGGGCAATAAATGCTGGCCCAGCCAGCAGCACCCAGGTTCCACAAATGAATTAAAAAGGCAATGAATGCGACAACTGACTGATAGCCTGGGAGGGTGCAGGGGCCCAGCGTTAAAAACCCAGTTCCCATCCCTCATCGGCAGCATCACCAGGAGTATGCGACCCAGTCAAATGGTCATTGATTCAAATCCCAGGCTGACACTCCCAGGGCAGCAATACGGTGAGTCCTGCACCGTCCTTCCCACGGGACATTCATCCGAGTCTCCGGCTGCCCTCTCGGGAGACTCACGATTCTGCGGCTACCATTCTGAAGAAGAGCTTGGAGTGGGGGAAGGGTACATCCCAGGAAAATTGTCTTCCTCAACTCACGTCACTAAACAAAAAGATCCTTTCTGTCATGGCTGTGTGGGATCTTGCTGTGCTCCAGTTGGAAGCTGCGTTTCCAATGTGATTCCACTTCATTGGCTGCAAGACCCTTTGGGACGCGCAAGGCGCTATATAAATGTAAGTCTTTCTCCTTTGTTTTTCCGCAGTAGAGGTCCACACCCCGGATTCAAGGCAGGAGCGCAAGAGGCAGCAGTTCCTTGAGCAGCCACTCTCCGTGGGACAGCCTGCAGTCAGGCTATTCTGCTATGGGAGGCATCACAGCGGGAGACAGTCCCATCCCCTCCCTCCGCCCCCTGCGTTTGACACCCAGTGCATCTCAAAAGTTGACAGCAAGCCGGAAGGGGTTAAGAAACAGTCCGTCAACCACCTCAGGAAAGCATGCGAAACTCGAGTGTTGGGTGCATTTAAGGGGAAGGGGGCACGGTGGGTTAGCACTGCTGTCTCACAACGCCAGGGACCCGGGTTCGATTCCCGGCTCGGGTCACTATCTGTGCAGCATCTGCACATTCTCCCCGTGCCTGCGTAGGTTTCCTCTGGATGCCCATTGAGGGGTAAACATTACCCGGAATACTGCAAAAATATCCTAACAGGCACTGGGGAATGGTAGCACTGTAATCCAGAGAGCCGAGTTCAAATCAATCAGAATCAGCTGGAAATCTAATCTGAAATAATTAATATTTATGAATCAATGATGTTCATAATCACTAATACTCCCAGATTGCTTCATTAATGTCTTTTTAGGGAAGGAAATCTGCCTTCCTTACCCGGCCTGGCCTACCTGCGACTCCAGAGCCATAGCAATGGGGTTGATTCTCAGCTGCCCTGTGAAATGGCCGAGTCACTCAGCTCAGGGCAATTAAGGATAGAACATAGAACATTGCAGCACAGAACAGGCCCTTCAGGCTTCGATGTTGCGCCGACCAATATAAAAAGCAATGCCCCTCCAAACTAAACCATTCCCTTCTCTTCCATATACTTATCAACTAACCTCTGAAACGCCACTAAACTTGGTGCATCTACAACTGCTGCATGCAGGGCATTCCACTCCCAAACCACCCTTTGGGTAAAGAACCTACCTCTGATATCCGTCCTATAACTATCACCCCTTAATTTAAAGCTGTGTCCCCTCGCGCTAGCTTTCTCCATCCTAGGAAAAAGGCTATCACTGTCCACCCTATCTAAATCTCTAATCATCTTATATGCTTCAATAAGATCCCCTTTAGCCGCCTCCTTTCTAACGAAAACAACCTCAAATCCTTCAACCTCTCTTCATAGGACCTGCCCTCCATACCAGGCAACATCCTGGTAAACCTCCTCTGTACCATCTCCAATGCCTCCACATCTTTCTTATAATGCGGGGACCAGAACTGCACACAATACTCCAAGTGCAGCCGCACTAGAGTTTTGTACAGTTGCAACATGACGTTGCGGCTCCGAAATTCAATCCCCCTACCAATAAAAGCTAAATAAATGGTGACCTTTCCCAATTGTGGGCAGCACAGTGGTGAGCACTGCTGCCTCACAGCGCCAGGACCCGGGTTCGATTCCCGGCTTGGGTCACTCTGTGGAGTCTGCATGTTCTCCCCGTGTCTGCGTGGGTTTCCTCCAGGTGCTCCGGTTTCCTCCCACAGTCCGAAAGATGTGCTGGTTAGGGTGCAGTGGCTAAATTCTCCCTCAGCGTACCCGAACAGGCGACTAAGGGATTTTCACTGTAACTTCATTGCGGTGTTAAAGGAAGTCTACACTAATAAATGTACTAACTTTAAAACACGGAAGACTGGAAGTTTATGCTGATGGGGTAAGATGCAGTAGGCTGTGCACAGATAAATGGCATTTGTGTGTCATACATTCTATCTAATGTTGCTTGCTTTGTTTATACACACTTAATATAATCAGGAGAATGTTACTGAAATGCTGATATAATGTCTGGGATGTGAGATACTATTAGTGCAACTTTGCTAAACATTGCTTCCCACTTGACTCCTCTGCTAAAGGCTCCATCTCACGTACATTGGTGATAATTCTAATACAATCCTGAGGAATTCTGCCATATCTTCACCATTAACTCACCCTGAAATGGACAGAGCTTTCTATGCTACCTGTATGGAGCGGGGATCTGCTCTTCAAATGGGAAGACTGGAGATAGTGATCACCATGGCAGATCTTTAATTCTTCCACAGGTTGTAAGTGTCTCTGGCTAGTCCCCAGCCTTCATTACCCATCCCTAATTGCCCCTTGAGAAGATGGTGGTGAGTTGCCTTCTTGACTGGCTTTGGTCTGGATGGTGTAGGTACAAAGTCTCACAACACTAGGTTAAAATCCAACAGGTTTATTTGGACTTTAACCTAGTGTTGTGAGACTTGTCACTGTGTTTACCCCAGTCCACTGCCGGCATCTCCCCATCATGGTGTAGGTACAACAGCAGCACAGTTAGGGAGGGAATTCCAAGATTTTGACCCATTGACAGTGAAGGAACAGCAATGTATTTCCAAGGCAGCATAGTGATTCGCCTCACAGCGCTAGGGACTTAGGCTCAATTCCCAGTTTGGGTCACTATCTGTGCAGGGTCTGCATCTTCTTCCTGTGTCCGCATGGGTTTCCTCCGGGTGCTCTGGTTTCCTCCCACACTCCAGAGATGCACAGGTTATGTGGATTGGCCATGTTAAATTTCCACTTAGTGTTTGAAGATGTGTAGATCAGGTTGATTGAACATGCTAAACTGTCCCTTAGTATCCAAGATGTGTAGGTTAGGGGGCTTGGCCATGCTAAATTGCCTCTTAGTGTCCAAAGATGTGCAGGTTAGGTGGATTGACCATGCCAAGTTGCCCCATAGTGTCAGGGGGATTAAGAGGGTAAATATGTGAGATTATGGGGATAGCAGCTTGGTTGGGACTGTGGTTGGTGCAGTCACGATGGGCCAAATAGCCTTCTCCTGCACTGTAGGATTCTATGATCATAACTTCAAGCTCAGGTTCCTGCCAATGCCCAATAACCTTTCACCCCCTTTGGTAATCAAGAATTTATCCAGCTCTGCCTTAAAAATATTCAAAGACTCTGTTTCCCCCGCCTTTGGCCGGAGATTTAAAACCCTGAGAGAAATTCTCCTCATCTCCATCTTCAATGGGTGGCCCTTTATTTGTAAACAGAGACTGGATTGTCCCACAAGGAGAAACATTCTCTCCACACTGACACTGTCAAGATCCCTCGGGATCTTAAAGGCTTTGACCAAGATGCCTCTTACTCCTCTAACCTGCAGTGAATACAAGCCTAGCATGTCCACATTTCCCTCATGGGACAACCTGTCCATTGGTCAACCATCTCCAACTGCTTCCAACGCAGTTACAGCCTTCCTTAACAAAGGGAGACCAATAAGATTGAATCAACCGGGGGACTGTGTATAATGTTGTCAGAAACCAACTCAACTAATAACAGCAAGACTAGACTAATCATACTATCAGCTGTGGCACAGTGAATGGCACTCCTGCCCACAAGTTGGCAAGTTCAAGGCTTGACGCTCACAGAGGTGAGTGTGAAAGGTCCAGGCCGATGGTCGCCATGCAATAGCGATGGAGTGCCACACAGTCATAGCAGGAAAGAAACAGAGAATCTGGTGGACTAGTGCAATGACAATAATCTCTCCCTCAATGTCAGTAAGAGATAGACTCAAAGGTTTACAGCATGGAAACGTGCCCTTTCTCCATGCCACCCAGTTGTTGTCAATAAGCTAGTCCCAATTGCCCACATTTGGCCATCTTACCCATGTAACTGTCTAAATGCTCTTTAAAAGACAAAATTGTATCCGAGTCAACTACTGCCTCTAGTACTCGTTCCAGAATCTCACCGCCTTCTGTGTGAAAATAAATTGCCCCTCTGGGCTCTCTCCCCTCTCACCTTAAACTTTTGCCCTATCTTTGGGAAAAGATGTGGATTATCTAACTTATCTCTGCCCCTCATTACTTTATAGACCTTATTATTTTATACCTGAACCTCCTACACTTCAGGGAAAAAGGTCCCAGTTTATCCAGCCTCTCCTTACAAGTCAAACCATCAAGTCCCAGTAGCATCCTAGTAAATCTTTTCTGCACTCTTTATAGTTTAATAATATCCTTTGTATAATAGGGCAATCAGGACTATACATAGTATTACAATTGTGGCTTTACCACTGTCTTCAACAGTGTATTCAACTCCTATATTCAATGTTCTGACTAATGAAACCAAGCATGCCAAATGTCTTCTTCACCACCCTATCCATCTGTGACTCCACTTTCAAGGAGCTATGAATTTGTACCCCTAGATCTCTTTGTTCTATAATTCTCCCCACTGCCCTTCCATTAACTCAGTAAGTCCTGCCCTGGTTTGATTCAGCAAAATTGCAACATCTCCTATTTATCTAAATTAAACTTCATCTGCCATTCGTCAGCCCACTGGCCCAATTGATCAAAATCCCATTGCAATCCTAGGTAACCTTCCTCACTGTCTACTCTGCCACCAATCTTGGTATCATCTGCAAACTTACTAACCATGTTTACTAAATTCTCATCCAAATCATTAATATAAATGGCAAATAACAGTGGACCCAGAACTGATCCCTGAGGCACACTGCTAGTCACAGGCCTCCAGTTTGAAAAATAACCCTCTACAACCACCCTCTGTCTTCTGTTATCAAACCAATTTTGTATCCAATTGGCTACCTCACTGAGATTTGACTTTATACAACAACTTACCATGCAGTACCTTGTTAAAGTCTATGTAGACAACATCAACTGCACTGCCCTCATCTTCCTTCTTGGTTGCCCCTTCAAAAAACTCAATCAAATTTGTGAGACATGATTTTTCCATCCACAAAGCCATGCAGACTCTGCCTAATCAGTCCTTGTCTCTCTAAATGCCTGTAAATCCTGTCTCTCAAAATACCTTTTAATAACTCACCCACTTCAGACATTAGGCTCACTGGCTTGTAGTTCCCAGGCTTTTCCCTGCAGCCCTCCTTGAACAAGGCACAACATTTGTCACCCTCCAATCTTCAGACACCTCACCTGTGGCCGTCAGTGATTGAGATATCTCTGCTAGGGGACCCACAATTTCTTCCATTGCCTCCCACAATGTCCTGGGACACACTTCATCAGGTCCCAGAGATTTAACTACCTTGATGCACCTTCTCTGTAATATGTACACTCCTCAAGACATCACTATTTATTTCCTCTGTGGATACTAACGAGAAATATTCATCAAGATTGACATCAACTTCAGGAAGTGTAGTGAAGGACATGCCCTTGTCTACATCAACAGGGAATGAAATGGAAATGGGTTTCTAGGTGTCTAGATCACCAACAACCTGTCCTGGTACCCCCATGCTGATGATATAGTTATGAAGCTCACCAATGCCTCTACTTTCTCAGAAGGTAGGCAATTTTGCATGCCCGCTACAACTCTCACCAACTTTTTACAGATGCACCATAGAAAGTATTCTTTCTGGTTGTATCACAGCTTGGTATAGCTCCTGCTCTGCCTAAGACCGCAAGAAACTACAATATATTTTGAAAGCAGCCCAATTCATCATGCAAACCAACCTCCCATCCATTGACTCTGTCTACACTTCCCGCTAACTTGGCACAGCAGCCAGCGTTATTAAGGACCCACTCACCATGGACATTCTCTCTTCTACCTTCTTCCGTTGGGAAAAAGGCACAAAAATCTGTGGCCATATAACAACCGACTCAAGAACAGCTTCTTCCGTGCTGTTGTCAGACTTTTGAATGGGCCTACCTTGCATTAATTTGATCTTTCTCTACATCCTATCTTTGACTGCAGCACTACATTCTACACTTTCTCCTTGCCTGCTCTATGAACAGTATGCTTATCCGTATAGTGCGCAAATAACTATTTTACACTGTATCCCAATACATGTGAAATAATAAATCAAATCAAAAAATGCTGGGTTGAAAGTGAAGTGTTAACTCGAGACATGTCTATTCTCTCGGATGGGTTTACATTCTCTACAATTACTATTGAGAAGAGCAGAACTCTTCCTGAAATCCCAGGCAATAATTATCCCTTAACTATGTACAAGGCACAAGTCAGGAGTGTGATGGGATACTCCCCACTTGCCTGGACGGGTGAAACTCCAACAACACCCGAGAAGCTCAACACCATCCAGGGCAAAGCAGTTCCACTTGATTGGCATCACATTGATAAACATCCATTCCCTCCACCAACAACACTCAGTAGCAGCAGTGTGTACCATCTACAAGATGCACTGCAACAGTTCACCAAAGATCTTTCAACGGCACCTTCAAAACCCACGACCACTTCCATCTAGAAGGACAAGGGCAGCAGACTCAAAGGAACATCTCCACCTGCAAGTTCCCCTCCAAACCATTCACCATCCTGACTTGGAAATATATCAGCCTTTCCTTCACAGTCTCTGGGTCAAAATCATGGAATTCCCTCCCTAACGACTCAACCCACAGCACATGAACTGCAGCGATTCAAGGAAGCAGCTCACTGCTACCTTCTCAAGGGGCAACTAGGGGATGGGCAATAAATGCTGGCCTAGCCAGCGACACCCGTGTCCCACAGATGAATAAAAAGCATTACTAAAAGGTGATGTGAAATTCACTGACCATTGCTGAGGCTCAGAGTGCTCAGGCCAATGTGATGTCCCCCTTTGAGAAGGAGGGAGGCGGTGGCGCAGTGGGATTGTCACTGGATTAGTGCTGCAGCGTGGTGTTCCGAGGACCCGGGTTCAAATCCCACCACGGCAGATGGTGAAATCTGTGTTCAATTGATGGAAATAGGTCATGAATATGAACAAATATTTCGCAGACAGAATGATGATCATTACGCTGTGGACTGACAGGGTTAGATACAGTGCAGGGCCAAATCGCCTATGTGTAAATCTTGCGTAAATGCTTCGTCGGGCCTCATTGTTGCAAAGCCATTTAATTTGGTGACATCAAGCATTGTGAATCCCTTACGATTTGTAGTTCCCACTTCTGCTCACTTTCACACTGGGATAACATTACAAAATGGAGGCTGCCCCCTTTGTGTGCTCCAAAATGGAGAATAGGTGCTTTGGTCAACCCTGCCAGCAAGCAAATGGGCAAGAGGCATTCACGTTCAAAAATCAATTCAAGGATGCTTTGATTATCATGAGCTGGTGAGAATATGTTATTTCTAAGTTGCTGTTATCAAATGTCAAAAAAAAGCAGTTTTTGCAGCACAGAAGCAAAAATACTAAGACAGTCAGACAAGGAGTAAAGATTCGTGTTTTCATACACAGGAAAGCTTGACTCCATCCGAGTCATCCCATTCCATCCTTCTCCATCCCAATCCAACCCGCTCCATTCCATTCCATCCCGCTCCATCCCATCCCAACCCATAAAATCCCTACAGTGCAGAAGGAGGCTATTTGGCCCATCGGGTCTGCATTGACAATAATATCACCCAGGCTCTATCACCATATTTAACATGGGACAATTTAGCATGGCCAATTTAATGCAACTAACCTGCATATCTTTGGGTGGTGGAAGGAAACTAGAACACTCAGAGGAAACCCACGCACATATGGATGATGTGGAGGGCAGTACAGTGATGGTACAGTGGTTAGCACTGCTGCCTCAGAGCGCCAGGGACCCGGGTTCAATTCCTGGCATGGGTCACTGTCCATGCAGAGTCTGGACGTTTTCCCTGTGTCTGTGTGAGGTTCCTCCGGATGATCCCGTTTCCTCTCACACTCCAAAGATGTGCGAGTTAGGTGGATTGGCCATGCTAATTTGTCCCTTAGTGTCAGGGAGACCAGCTAGGGTAAATACATGGAGTTACAGGAATGGGGCCTAGGTGGGGTTGTGGTTGCTGCAGACTCGATGGGCTGAATGGCCTCCTTCTGCACTGCAAGAGTCTCTGATTCTAACACGCAAACTCTGCACAGACAGTGACCCGAGGCCGGAATCGAACCCAGATCCCTGGCGCTGTAAGGCAGCAGTGCTGACCACTGTGCCATCTGTATTCACAAGACGTAGAGGGACAAAATGCACAATATAGAAACTATTGCCGTCCATGCTGGGCGTATCAGGCCTTTAGCGAAGAGACAAACTGGACACGAATGTCCGTGAGGAAAAGTTATCATCCATTCCTGGTCCAGGTGTATACGTGACTCCAGCCCTACCCAAACCTGGTTGATTCTTAAAGAGTGCCCGACAAAACCACTCAGAGTTATTAAACCATAACAATGGCTCAAGAACTGCTTCCCGAAAAAGAGTGTGATGGCCCAGAGCTTGGAACTGACCCTTTGAACCCGAATCTCCAGAACATTAGCTGAGTTTTTGGATTAATAGTCTAATGACGAGCGACTTAGGTTGATTGGCTGGACTAAGTTGACCCTTAGTGTCAGGGGGATTAGCCGGAGAAATGTGCAGGATTACGGGGGTTAGGAACCTGGGTGGGATTATTGATGGTGCAGACTCAATGGGCTGAATGCCTCTTTCTGCATTATAGTGACTCTATGACAGAGGTACAAACCCTTCTGAGAAGAGGCAATGGCCTATTGGTATTATTGCTAGACTCTTATTCCAGCAATTTAGCTAATGTTTTGAGGACCCGAGTTCGAATCCCGCCACAGCAACTGGTAGAAATTGAATTCAATAAAAAAAAATCTGGAATTAAGAATCTACTGATGAAATCATTGTTGGAAAAACCTATCTGGTTCACTCACGTCTCTTTAGGGAAGGAAATCTGCCATCCTTACCCAGTCTGGCCTACGTGTGACTCCAGAGCCACAGCAAT